>DWNE01000534.1:0-28001 GCA_018249875.1 Cecropterus toxeus | reverse complement strand
ATGTGTATAATTTATTATCATTGCCGTTCGCTTATACATAATGATGTCCAACGCAGACGGCGGAAACAAATCATCAATTTATCTATGTATAAATGGGTTAAGATAAACCAATCCATTGATTTCTCTTTTATTTAGTTTATATTTAGTTTGTGTTCTAATTTACACGATTAATAAATCATTTGTTACTGTTTACGGAAGTAAGGTATTCATAATACAGACGAATTGTATTATCGATCGTAGCTCTCGTAAACTAATAGAATTAATTGTATTAACTTAATAAGTAGGTGAATTTTCGTAGAATTTAGATTAATAAAAAACATTTCTTAAATATTTAAAAACGTCTGTTTGTTTAACATGTTTAGATATAGACTAACACTATGTAGAATAGATTAACGATTCAATGGAAGGATATTATTGTAATCATTGATGGTGATAGAATTACTAACATACCCCATTGAAATCATTCTAGAGAACTTTTTTGATAGTAGTATTCTATTAGAACTTTGAATGTTGTGTATTAATGTAATCTAAATATCTATTATACTCCTATATATTCAATATTATGCATTCACATGAAACATTTTCGCCAAGCAAAATAGTGTCTCACGGCACACTTTCTATCAAGTTTATAATATTATAACTCCATTATAAATGTAATTAGCACACACATAATATAAATGTAAGGATCGATCAATTTATGTAAATGTTTTTACATTTCTAGATTTCATGTGGTCATTGGGTGCTCTTCCTGACGGTAAGTTTATTCACATTTTATTTTTAAAGCCACTCCATTTCGCTACTTCCGCATTTCTCGATTCATTGCCAACGTCGAAGAGAATGCTTCCGATATTTGAACGTAACCGAATGTTACTATCCCGTACATTAGGTATACCAAAACGGATCTTGTAGGGATTAATTTAGATAACACAGTAAAGTGATAGGTAATGTCAATAGTGTAATGAATTGATTGTATCGAACGCAACGTACTTCGCGTAACGTCCATCAGTTAGATGATGGATCGTGGTGGCCAGACAGATACACTATTTTGATTGGCAATAATATGATAAACGATCCGGTGTGGTAATCATATCAGCCTCCATTGACGGTCCGGCCATCATTCATTTCACATTTTTATATCGGACTCCATATTCGCGGGATCCATATTCTAAAAGTATTACATATTTTAACACAACACACTAGCGTAACAGTATTTCGATTTAGACACATAAATAGACATGTTTGAACTAGCATAGCATTTGGTTTGTTTTCTTATTAATAATGTAATGAAATGCCCTAGATCTAAAATCTATAGCTGTATCGTTGTTACTTTACTCATACTGTGCTACATTAAGCGATGTGTATAAAATATCATCTGCTGGACATTGTCCAAAGCTATGTCGTACCGAGCTTGTACGATATACTTTACCTACCTTTTATGTGACGGCTCTATTTTCGAACTGTGCCATCGGGACGAGCGATACACACCAAAAGTTCGTATCGGCCGATCGGCGTCAGGGAAAGCATGTCCAAATTAACACGCAGATAAACGTGCATGCATTCCGTTTTCCGCTTTTAATTACTCTGACGCTGAATGTAACATGTGCTTTTTGTTGTACAGGTTTCCCCGCAGCGTACGCCGCCTACGCGGCAGGACGTAGCTATTCGGGCTATCCTAGCTTCGGGCTGCCATACCCTGCAGGTAATCCCCTGGCGAGCTTGCACCACCAACTGTCCGGCAATCATTACCACCACCTGGCGACACTCCTGCCATACCACCCACTCGAGCTCAGTGGGGTTTACAATGTACACGCCATGCATCTGTGAACTCGCGCCGGCGACAATGCATTCCACTAACCGCTAACGATTCGCAACCGACACAGATTCGATAACCGATCTCCTACTCGTCATTCGTGGACTTAACGCATACGCTTTTCGTATCTATAACTCTGGTGACTGTGTCCTAACTTCCCATTTCACTAACTCGTGCCAAGGCACCGGCGAAAGTTCGTGTGAACTCTCACTAACAACTTACTAACAAGTTAACACCTCTAACAATGACTGAACCATCTAGATAAATCTGCCACGCCGTCAATTACAAAACGTCCAAGTTTTGAGAAACGCAATTTATCGTTTATCTTCGGAATAACTTCGAGATAATCCGGCCAAATGCGAGCGCCTCGCTGTATGTTTACAGACGATTCGCCCTAACGATTCTCAAATGCTACGCGTCAAGCAAACACTCTAGCGCAAATACCGCGTACGTTCCCCCCGCCCGCCCGCCGCGCGCCCGTCGTTACCTAGTATCACGCTATCGCCCACTCCTCATTAACAGCGAAAGCTTTTAAAAGAGATTTAAACAGATTCAAACAAAAGTACTGAAAAAAGTGACGTCCTTTCTGTGGTGACTTCTATGTAAATCTCGGGACAGACGAAAAGAATTTTCACTAATTAAACGTAGGTTTTACCGGAGGCTTTTAGTCGATCCCGCCGAAACCGGCGATAAAGTTATATTTATTGTTGCGTCTCTTATTTATTTTGGGTTAGTTTGTTGTTTCGCGTAATGAAAAACTAACGAATAGAACAGGCGTTCCGATCGGGCGCGGCCGCGAGCTTCCTAATCGGTGCGGGCCGGGGTTGGGCACAGCTGCACAAATACTCTTCTTGTATTTGTATACACAACGTTCTTGAGCTGCCTTCGCTCTACCGTAATTGTGCCGCTAAGCTTTGACTTTCTTCTCGGGAGCGGTAATTTTTCCGACGGCATCGGGCATTTTTTCGACTGAACGCCGACGGAATTTGGATTCGTAGTTTGGTAATTTAATTTAAGTGTAGGTACCGCCTAAGCCGTGTTCCGCTATGCTCTTTGGTTTGACTAGCAGCAATTGATGTTATCGCTGTCGATCCGGTGACCACGCTTGACTACGTTTTTCTTTCGGAGTAGTAGTACAAATGGTTCCGCGCTAATTACCTCGAAGCCAGCGTTTTATGGCACGCGAGACAGACGTTTCAAGCTGCCTGCTACAAAAATGCCGACTGCGGCCGTTAGTTCAGTTGTAAATATAATTGAACAATGAAGCGGTTCAATAATTACACAAGTGAATGCGAGCGGACCGTTTAAATCAATATAATCGTCGAAGTGAGTTACGAGCTGATTCGACTAGATAATCCGCCCACCCCAGAGTACATACTAGTAGGGAATACTCTAAGTTTTGCTAACTGTATAATTTCGTAATAGCTTTTGCTGCTATACTTTGAAGCCTCAGGAAATGAAATTGTGAAAACTTTAATAAAAACTAAAGGTTTTAACATGTAATTATACTGATACGCATTATTTTCTGTATTAGCCTATATAATATATGTCCAAATAGTATTTCTCACACTATAGCGTAAATATAAATGGAAATCAAATCATGTTACTGTTTTACGTCAATCGTTTGAAATTACATCGGGATTGTTTCCCTAGAAGCAATTAATTTGATTTCACCATTTGAATGTTAATTTTAGTCCACTTCTTGAGACGTAGAGGCTTACCCGTATTACAGTTATATCCTACCGACCGGTACTCTACGTAGAATTTATAACTGAATTTTAATAAATTCATTGACCTACGGCTACATATTTTCTGTTACTAATCAAAAAATAACTTCAAAACAATGTTTGATTAGTAAAACAAGGATTTCACTCTTGAAATCATTTCAGATAAATATCATTTTTAAAGATATCTCAGAACATACTTTATACTACTACTTCAACTGAAAACCTCTTTCTACATAAAAGCTTTAAAACTCTTCCTAGAACTTGATAAAGCTGTCACGCGTACAAGAACGCTTATTTAACATTATAAGATTTTATTATGGAATCAAAAGCAGCACCATCCTTTGAAACAGCTGATGCTATGACAAACTACCGCCTCCACGACCCAGAAGTTCGTTGTGAGCCTTTAATATGGAGTAGTCTCTTCCTCGAAGTTGGAAAACGATCGCACGTACCGTCGGAAGGAAGACAGTTCTCGAACTTATAATACACTATTTCAAAGTTGTTCGCAGTGGAATGAGTATAAATGAAAAATATCCGCTAGACATTTCCGCGTGGTGTTAATAAAACGGCAAAAAATTTAAAGTAATATATAAGATGGTTTTCTCGTGAATTCAGTGGGAAATGTGCGAGTCACAAGGGCACGGTTTACACATAGTTTGCACCACGTCGACGAATAAATCTGCTGAATTCCCCGGACCAACTACTATCCTTCGTAAGTCCGGAACTAACCGGGATAAAAACGAATACGGAAACTTTGGAATACAATTACGGGGATAGCGCAGATTATCTAAACGTTAGATCTTAGAGGCTTTATGTATTCCACGTATTGAAACATAGACCGTGTAGGTTATAGCGTTTTCAAATAGCGTTAAATTAGACATAGGTTTTTCCTGTCTATCATATTAGAATATTATGCTTATCCTCTTCGTAGCATGTGTAGCATAGTGTTTGAATTTCTATAGATTAGAGTGGACTGAACACTAACATTTATAATATCATTATTTTTAATTACGTTTTTAAATTAATTTCAATCGCAATGTACTTTTTTTATTATAAACAATTTGTAAACCAATATATTCGTTCCTAAATCAAATAATACTTGACATCACTAAGATTATATATTTAATCAAAAATACGATTAATTTGGGTTTCGACAAAAGTATTAGAATCATTTCCAAGAAACTTAAATTTCCGTGTATTGTATTTATTTTAAGAGTATCAAGGAAAATCTTATCGAATAAAAAACCAACGAGAAGAATAATATTATAATACCACATAGCTGCCAGTTTACTTTACAAAGATTAAAATAATACTATTAGGGCTCTTCAAATCCCAGTGTATGCATATAAAACGAGTTTTCCGCTATCTGTTTTAATGTTTATATGTTTTTTACGTTTAAATAAGAATAACTTCGGAATCCAATTAAGTAATTCTAAAATGTTACGGTTTACAAAAAGATCCCATTCTTATGTATCTAAAATAAAAGATAATGTTTTACTAGGCTTGCTAAGTATCTCCTTTAACTTTAACAATTTAGAATAGCTTTCATGTTATGAAGAAACCTGTAATTTTAATATGGCAATACCAAATTGTTTAATGAGGTAGATTATTCCTAGGTACAACTATGTACATACGGACATATTTAATTAAGATATGTACTTTTATAAATTAGATTTGAATACACATAACTGCTACAGTCACTTAAAAGATTGATTTTTCGAATGTAAAAAACACAGTTTCAAACATAACTCGCTTTTGTCTTGCCCTGTAACGAAAATTCGAATGTAATAAGCCCGTTCGGTATTTATAACTGTAATTTAATTAATAACCTGTCATTTATCATAGTCGGTGCCATGAATATGATATTCCAAAATAAATACAAGTAGCACTTATTGTTCGTAATAATACCTATACGTGATTAATAAAACTTTAACGCACGTCAAACCGAACGACACTCCTCATACGTCGTTTACATAATAGCAATGTTATTTATTCAGTGAATGGAAGTGTATTTCTTTTTGTTTTAACTTTAATTCTAATAGGGCATTAAGGTGAAGTCTTTGATAACTTACGTTTTTAATGGTGCAATAAATAAAATGTTTCGTTTTATTTTTTATGCGTTTTGAATAATGGCGTTAAATTTTTTTTCTAAATTTTGTTTCGATTTTGTTTAGATATATTTCGAATCAGAAATCTGTAACTTTTGTTTCAAATGTCATTGACGATCTTTAATTATATGTATCATTTTTTATGTTTTGTTTGTTATTATTTTTATTCGTATTTTCATGTTGTGTTCAGTCATTAGTTCGGATACGGTTGATAGAAATTCAAATAGGTGCTGATAACTTCATCGGCATCGAAATTCGCTTCTCTATCACCGGACCCTTTAGCAGTTTCTATATATCTAAGAGTAACGTATAACTAATATCGAATAGGTAGTAAGAGTAGAATAATTACTTTCAAATTACTAAGTTTAGAGGATGAGTAGGAATTAACGACATCATAGACCTTTATTTACGTAGTTCATAATTATTATCTATCTAATTAGCATTAGTTTAGACTCGATTTATTTAGCCACAAAAGTAAATTTTAAATACTATAATCGAGCTTGAAAAGTGTTATTTTAATACCTTATTAAATATTCGCTATAATTAATAAAATATAACATATACTTATGTAGTTTATACACTTGCTTTGAGTTTCAAAGTTATGTCTCTTTTATATTTTAAATGTTTACACTGCTTAAGCAACAACGTTATTGATAATAATATTTATTGTTGTTATTGTGTAATATTTTTGGATACAACTATTTTATGCTTACATTATTCGTGTTAATGTTATTGTGAAATGATTCAATGTTTTTGAATATTAACGCAATAATGAGGTACTCCTCCGCAACGATCGCTTTTGGTCTATCGCTCTGTCGCTTGCCGATGGGTTCTATCGCTGTATCGTTGCAGTATCGCCACGCCTCGCAATAATTTATTTCTCAAAATTAAGATTTTGTATCGAAATTATTATATAACGTATAAGTTAATTCGAACATAAAAATCGCTACGTGTGCGACCGTCCTTATCGCCATCCTCTAAACTAGTCATATATAATAAGCTTGATTATTATATCGCATAATATCGCTATCTTTACGTGTGGCTACCGTTTGTTATAAAGACATTAGAAAATCGTATCGCTCATCGTCATTAAAATAATAGCCTTACGTTAAAAATAATAGGTGTCCATGAAATAACGTAATTGTGACCGGACATAAGCATTTCGGGCGGCTAGATTGAATTTTACCCTGTATTTCATAAACTTGCGTGTCTACTTATACTAATACTAAATGAATTATTGAGTAAATAACACCATTCGTCGAACGATTTCGGTGGTAATATCTATGGGAACGATAACATATAATGATCCCCTCCTCCCTGCATCGTGTGCGTGATACAGACGGGGTTGCCATAATACAAAACAAAAATCATAAACCAGTCCATCATTCTGTGCGTGCCAACAATTTAAATAGCCCGAAAACAGTAAACAGGAAACTATCAATTTCAAGTTTCCCCATAAACATTCTATAGGGTCTATGGGATCCTCTCCGTTTTTACATTACGTTCGCGCAATATTTTACTTTTTTCCGACTTTACTCCCTCCATTCCTATTTTAAACAATTTATATCAGGGCTCCGTAAAGCAGCTGAAACCTTTTAAATACTTTCTGTTTGCTTTATTTTTTGCCGCGGTCCGGTCGGCGGAGCCCTCCTCAGTTCCGTTGCCGGCTTTGTAGCTTTTTTATTTTGTTGCCGCAGGTGTAGTGGGAGTTATACCGGCGGAAAGTCGTCTGTTGGTCGGTGTGGAGTATGTTAACCCGGACGCGCTCGGGCAGGCCTCGTAGGCCGCCGCTCCGCGCCGCCGCGACCGCCACACGCCACTACTTAACCGCTTTTACCCGGAACACCCGCTAACGGCTCCCGGAATTCTTACGAATACAAATAAATCTTTTCTCAAGCGAACATATCTTTGGTATCACGCCCCCGTTCCCACCCACCCTCGTTTCGTACCCAAGGAATGCAATGTCGCAGGTCACTCCGTAAATTATAGAAACCGCGAATTCGCAGATGCTAACGTGCTTACGCCCGACTAGGTTTGCCCCTATAGCTCGATACGATGATTGTAATTTTATTTCAATATGGAATATACCAAAATTGTTTCGAATGCGGTATCCCTCAGGAAGTAATTCCAATTATTTCATTAGATAAATAATGTTAGGTAATAATAATATTACTCTTTATGCACATATTTTTTCGTATTGTATTGTAACCCATGTGTCAAATCTTTAATGTATTAAAATTATGTATAAGTCAATAGTATTGTTCTTATCGCTGTTCGACATATCGTCTTGCATAATGTAATCATAAGGTTATTATATTGTGAAGCCGCTCTATTTTAAAATAAAGGATTTTGCCGTTGTATAAGCAATACGTTTTGTCGTTTACTGTCCAATTGATCGTTTAGCAACGGAGGTCGATCACGGCCTCACTTACTTAACATTCGTTCGCATATCGATTGCGACCGAAATAAACTGGAAGAGATAGTGTGTAGCGTGGAGTTGGCTAGCGTGCGGTGAAGTTTGATTATTCCTCGTTATTATCGAACTTTATTCGAGCGTTCACCCTCGCGGTTCAGACGCATTTTAACGTGGCTTTCGTTTTTCTGACTCATCCAATGCGGCACGTGCAGCGTGGTGTCCGAACCGCACCCCGTCTCGGCCGGTAAGCGCATGTGCATCGAATGTCGAGTGCGTACTGCCTTGTGCCTAGTGCCTCGTGGCCGAGAGTGCCGGCCGCTGGGAGGTAGGCACGTGCGACCGCGGGCCACCCTTCGCCGCATCTCCGACATTCCTCACATTCAACACGCTCGCCCTCAGAATGCAGCCCGTGAACCAGACACACCAACACAACTATTTTGCATAGCTCCGCGCTATTCACTTGCACTCGGTACCCGCGGAGAAAATGCGTACGCAATCAAAAATGCAAAAATATCCGCAGTATTCTCAGTACAAATTAAATTAGCAATTACAGGAGTCAGACGAAATAAAAATAAGGAAAGGATGTTAGGATAAATTAGCGCCTCGAAACGAAATTCCTTAAAGGGTCACACCCGTCGCGCGTCAGTTTGAATCCAAATAATTAGCTGGCGAAGCGGCGAGTGGCCGTGCGTCGCGAACGGTGCCAACTCCATTCGTAATTTAAGATATTCGACCGTTAATTGTGTTAGTAACTGTTACGTTTAGTGCTTGTTGCTTAGGTCGGAGCGCAGTGCGACCTCGTTCCGTGTTAATCTCGACAGGTCTCCTTAGATACATATGTAAATACTAGAAATAGAGTACGATCTAGCGTTCGGCTTGTACCAGACGCCGAATTAGATACGAGTGCTGTGTTTGGATGGGTCAGATTTTATTTACTTACTATTTAGATAGATTTTTGTATGAATGTCTATAGATTTGACTACCTAACCTAAACGCTAGTCTAGCGAGCTCCATCGCCCATAAATTTTTATAGTAGAATATCATCGCCAGAAAAGGATCCGAAAGGACATATAATCAGTTCAATTAGCATACTGATCTCTTCTAGATTTCGTCGACTTGAGCACAAATCCCTCGCATTCAATCTGATACGTGCGTAGTAAGTCTTTACTCTCTCGTGATCCTTTTACACTTGTTTACTACGAGGAGGATTACATTTTACTTAATTATATGTTACAACTTGTTTATTGCGCTACGAGAGTGACCATTAAAACTCGGGGAGAAAAGACTTACGTGCGGGTATTTTGTGTACATAATATAGATACAAACATCGTTTCCGATTTGAAACGATAATGGTAGTGATAACCCGATAACAAGAAAACAGCAGTCCGGCGAAGGAGACGCCGTCGACAACAAATATAGGGCGAGTAATGTTTATATTTGAAAATTAATACAGTTTGATCCGTATTGTACTGTAGGTACTACTTTAAAAATAGTATAGTGTTGGTAAAATTTGTGAGTAAAAATTGCGAAGATCAGAAAATCTAAAGTGTGGTAGTCGTTACTAGAGTTTCAAAATTAATTAGAACAGTATTAGACGAAAATAAATAGCAATAGAATAGAAAAAAATATTAGAAGGTCAAAGACGGTCAATGTAGGCAAATTCGTAGAGTCGATCTGGCCATTAATAATATTTAACTAGCGGAGTTTTCAAATAGAATAGACTTTTAGCTACATTTAAAATGAGGGCGTTTTTATTAATATTGATATTGTTGTAATTACATATTAGTTTAAGCTTTCGAAATAGTCGATTTAATGTCACTGTATTTTAGGACAGTGTCGGTAAAGTTTGTTAAAGTGGATACCGCTTCAAAAGTACAAAATTTTTAGAGCGTAGAAATTGAAAGCGTTAGAAAATTTGTGGTAAATGATGTGATTGGTGGTGCAAACTCTCCTTATAGCCGTAATTTCGTTTATTTTTAAGACTTAGAATAGATTTTTATTGTAATTTAAATTGTTGTGCCTTAGGCAAATTGTATATTAGGCTCAAAGTGAAGTGATTTTTATAAATTGTAACTAAATTGCCATTAGACAATTATTAGACCTATTTCTATCATGTTCATAGAATAGTCGGCGATCAAAATTGTTTTAGTACTTTATGTAGATGTAAGCGGAATTAATCCGCAAGTAAATACAAATTGTTAACATGAGTAGATGATGTTTTCATACATTGAGGAGTTCAGTAATCCGTAGACTAATATTTTGATAATTTTATTAACTGTGTGTATATTCAATTTATTCATAATTGATTCGTTTTGCTTTTCTTATTGTCGCTTTATATGTTTTTCATATTTCTTGTTGCTATCTATGACTGAACCATGACATGCGCATGTTAGATTTAAATCGACTTCCCTATTTCTAAGTATTGTCAGTTGAATCCCTTTAGGTTTATGTTCTGAAGTTGCCTGATTAACTTTTGTAGTGTCAAAATCATATTAGATTTCAGAGAGGTACGAAAAGATACGAGTTACCTTCTTTGAATTACAAATCAGAGCGATGGCGCGTGCGTGCCGGCCAGCAAACGGAATAGATATTCGATTAATTTGCAATTGTGATAAGTCCTAGTGGTTAAACGATCGAAAAGCAGCGAAAACGTATCATCTTCGCTGGTTATTGATGGCACCTATTAAATATACATTTTCTGTACGATCAATATAGGGTCGGGATCCACCGTAAACGCTGAAATAAAACATTTCAATCGTGCCGAGTGCGAAATGAAGTATTGCGATCTCATAGGTGAGGGATGCGAGCGCCCGACTAAAGAATTTGTAAACGTTTTCCTTCTTAGCTCCGCAATGCGTGAATATACATAGTAATATTTCCCTTACTACACGTACATTTTAAATTACTCGTTATGAAAGAAAACACAATGTCACCGCCCCAAAACTTTATAAATGAAGCGAATGACGACATGGGACAAAATTCCAGCGGTGGACTTGGACTATTGTGTCGTCAAAGTAACAAATTTTTAATACATAAATTTTTAACAAGGTATTTCATATTCTTTGTTCGCCACACAAAAAGAACTCGTGTACCCGCGATGTGACGGATGTGTTGTGCGAAACTCTGAATAATACTCTACAGTTAACAAAGTATTCGGTTGTTACTTTTTCAGAAAACTCTAAAATACCCTCCCACGCATCAAAAAAAAGTTGCGAAATATTTCAAGCAAAGTTGAACATTGTTACACGTAAGCCACGCGTAATGTACTCGTCGCTAGGGCGGGTCTTACGGCGGGAGTACGCCCCGTGAATATTTCGTACGGCCGTCATCCTACTTCTGAAGAAGAATTATTAAGTTTCCCCGAACTTCGCAATTATGAAAGTTCGAATAGCTCGCGCAAGACGGCCTCTGAATTTATAGATGAATGTGTGCTTCCCGCGAGGTGAGACCAGACGTAGCCGGGGTGCGAATCACCTTGTACCTCGATAAGAGGGTCACTACGACTTCACGGCTGAACTAATAAAATTGGAAATTGGCAGCCGTTATTTTCCGCCAACCTTATTTATTTCTCTTCCTTGGTGAATCTATTCACATTTGAGTAAAGGTGATATCTCAAACTGTTTTTGGAACATG
This sequence comes from Cecropterus toxeus, assembly GCA_018249875.1. Lineage (NCBI taxonomy): Eukaryota > Metazoa > Arthropoda > Insecta > Lepidoptera > Hesperiidae > Cecropterus > Cecropterus toxeus. The sequence goes on along the minus strand of DWNE01000534.1, from coordinate 16,307 downwards.
TAACTTCGAGTAAGACAGCCCAAGTCGGTACTGAACTCTCATATTCAGTGAACCTGCGGTTCGAGCGTCGAGAAACTTGAGTGATTACACGCACAAATTTCATTCAGAGCATGTGTTTTAACATGACTACAAACCGAGCACTCGCCTGGAATGGTGCGAAGTTAACGTCCGACACAGATATGACCGTAGAACTATGAAGTTACTTCTCGCGCCTCTGAGCCGGTAAAGTGAATTATTGAAGTCGTAAATTATTTGAGGTCGGGCACACGCCTCAGCGCAGGTTCAAGCGGGCCTGTTTGTGACTTTATTGGTAACGACCCAGCTGTGAAGTACGATTGAAACTGTAAATATGCAAATGGCTCAATAAATTGCAGTTTCCACTATACTTCAAACCCATTCAGTGCGCCATACACGTATATTCACTAAACGAAATTAGCGACTCCTCTCCACCAGTCGATGTATCCCCGTAGTATATTCACAAACATCTACACTCTCTGTGGTGAAATATTACGAACGCCTGACTGAATTACTTAATAAATATAAGTGAGATAGCCGTCCGTTAAAGTAATGGGAAAGGAATGAGCTATACGCGATCGACACGTTAACGATCCGTAGACGTGTCTGCGCCACTACTCAAATTCTTATTTATTACGAGGCTACCCTCAAATAAATAGCCTCTCACATCGCACGGTAATGTTATTAAAATGTGTCAGCATTTTGCCGCGGGACGGAGCGGACGCGGGCGCAGGCGCGGAGGCGAGAGCGGCGCCATCTATCATTCATCCTCCATTACTTATATTGTACTTTTTTTGCAAAGTCACTCACAGGCCGGTAATCACCTGGTGCGACCGCGGACCTCCATTTTTCACACTAAATCATAACTCGCGCATCTGACAAAAATAAAATTTGTCGTACAAGCCAATAGAGCTAATGGTGTCACTATGAACAGGCAAAAAATGAACGAGAATTATTAATCCGTTTCTTGTTAGAATTTAAAGGAGTTTTACACTTAGGAGATTTTTTTACGTGGTTTATAATGTTTTAGTCGCAGGAATATACTTGTGCAGACTTTGACTTTAATAAAATTATTCATAACGTTTATACGAATATTACTTTATGAATTTTCGAAAAATTGCATATTATGATTTTAGTTATTAAACAATATCTCGGAAATGCTTACTACACCATTTATATTTCTAATTCAGATAGTTTTCACAATTATTTGTCATTCGGTCGTACAAAAAATCTAAGATACAAAATTATAATTCACATGTCGCGCAACATAATTATAAGCGAGAGCGTGGCGGGTAGCGTCGCTGAGTGTGGAGCGAGCGGGCCTGAAACCACTGCGACGTGCACCGTATGCTAATGCCACTCCCTATTCAATAAGCGGACCGGCGCCTGCCAGCGAGAACTCACGTCAGATAATTTACTGGATATTTTGTAAAAGTTTTTTTCGTCCTCCGTGATTTATACGCGCGAAACTTCGAGCCCGCTTTTTCATTTGAATGCACGTGACATACGTGATATTTTTTTGTTCCGACATAATCTCGGTCTTGACTGTCCTCATTCGTCAGCGCGGCATCAGTCTCCGACGGTTAAATTATTCATGCATTTACGCGCCAAGTTTATCTGAACTTTAATATGGAGTTGGGATTACATTGACAGTTCATCGTTCAATCTGAAGGGATAAGGTCGGTCGAGTTTGAATTTTTAGTCGAATTTGGATGGTTCAGTCATGGATGTGTGTGTAATGAGATAACGAGTGTGCGCGTCACTCGTGTACGTGTAGCGAATGCGAACCGTGTGTATGTTTCCAGTTGACCTGACCAACGGACAACTCACTCCGAATAACAACACACCGCTGCTCGCGCAAGCGCTCTCAGGTACGCATACCATTCCATACTACCACTCATCGCATTTTACAATCATAACACAACAACAAACAAATACATTAACGTGATTCAAAATACGAACAGAACACACAGACATCTCTACTTCAATACGTACATTTACACTGTTTTATGAACAAATTGACTTTACATTACTATGTTATTTGTATGTGAAATGCTTTTGTGGTAACCGTTTCTCGTTGTGTTTGTGTTGGTGTCGTAATTATATTGTTTGTCCCTTTTTAACTCCAGGTAAAGTTAAAATAAAAAAATGAAAGCACTATGCCTTAGTCTATTCATACTCCACGCTGCAATGTCTTTGTCCAAGAAATTAAATATTATAAAACCGAAAAATAGTTAAGGAAATTAAGCTTCTTTCTTTATAATTTTGTTTAAGGAAACAGCGTTATTGTGAAAACAAGTACTTATATATTCCTCTGTGTTACAATTGCAATACAAATAAACTTTAAACATTTATGTTTTATATACTTAAATATATTTCTATATAATTTTGAACTTTATTGAAAAAGAGATTTAAAGTTATGGCTCTCCTACAAAACTTAATTTAAATATTAAAAAGATAATCAAAAAACATAGCTTTATTTAATTTTAAAAAATATTTATTGCAATAAAATTATAAAATATTTTAAAGCTGTATTTTGTTCTGTAGTAATCGCTGTTAACGAGTAACCTTAAAAAAAAACAAATTTGACACGTGATCGTCTCCGCAGTGATGAACAACTACCAGGCCGCTGCAGCCGGGTTCGGTCCGCCTGCCTCCCCGCACACCGCCGGAGGCCGCGCTGGCTTTCCCGCCGCCAGCTCCCCGGGCCCTGCCCTCGATGTCTACGGCTCCGCTGCTGAGAGCGTTGGCTACGTGCAGGCCGCTAGCCCCCAGCCATCCGGCTTCCCAGCCATAGCCGTCAGCCGCGCGCCCCTCAACTACACCCCTGTAAGTCTTAACATAACTTAACTAACCTGTGTGTTATCCCTTAAACATTTAAGTACTCGTTTTATAAATTATTGTTATAAGCGTATTTTTAAGAAGTGTATCCAATGTGGAAGACATAGACTGAAAAGTGAAACATCGGGCTAAGTTTAACAATTTTATGACTCCGATTACTTTCTAGTACTCATACAAGCTTTTACCGTACAGATAAGTCATTATCCATTACAAATTCAAGACTATTCATTCCTCACGTCTGTAATTACCTTAACGTTATCTATTATGTATACACAAGGTAGCGCAAAAGTTATCACCTTTTTGAAAAATGTAACAATTGCTGTAAATGGCAATAAATTTCAGTTCTGCTTTGACATTTCTGAAGTCAATACGTACAAAATATTCGTCAGTAAGCCATGAATCGCTTTACTCCTAAGACCGCATTTCCAGGTCGCCTAACCACCCTAAACATGGTTTCGGTGATTTTTGCACTGGCTGGCAAGATCGCCCGGTTGAACCGTTTTAGACTACTATTACTACTAGGTGTTTCTTGAAGCCCTTACACAAAATATTCTTCAGGAATTCGAGAATCTATTGTTGGAAGTTATTTCAATCCTGCATTGTCATCAATTGTAGCCGCGACCACTAAGCCGATAATACTTTTTCTACTAAATGAACATAAATTAAAAAGCAAAAGTAAATTTTTCATTTATAAAAAATATAGTCAAAGAACATTATCAGGTGACAACTTTCGCGCTACTCTATATAAATGTCAAAAATGATAGCCTCTTTTCTTAAATGAAAAATAGCCTCTTTTCTTAAATGAAAAATAGCCTCTTTTATTTTAAGGAATATTCGATAAAATCTATTGAATATTTTTTTATTGTATTAACCAATCCAATAATGCCTGCTGTTGAATTTGTGTGTAAATTGACATTAAATATTTTTATTACAATTATACCTACCTATACATTATACCTACTAATAATATTGGGTTAAGCTAAGATGTTTCACTTCAATAGCCTATTTCTTACCGTTCGTTTCTAAAGTATTTGATATATTATGTAAGAATATATACATTATAAAACTTATTATGAGCTTAGTTTATTCAATAAACTAAAGAATAGAATTCACGAAAGAGCAATTAAATGTGATACTATAAGAAACATTGCATTGGTTTAAAGTTTAGAAGTCGTGGAGCGGTGATATCTATTCGGCCAAATAACACATTAAGTGCGCCAGTAACGTCTAACAAAAATAAGTGGCGAGGTAGGTCTAAGCCAGGTCTTTATATTAAAAAGAACTATTCTTCATCTACCTACTGTATTGCTCTCTCTAGTGATAGAAATGTTTTTTTCTTTTCATTGAGCTATTATATCGATGCATTTACTTACTCTATCGTGGATAAAACAAATAAACCTTAGAAAGACCTACTCAAGATAAGTTGATTCATTATTATTGCCAATGTTAATGTTTACATAAGCTTAATTTTATTCTTTGCTAAGTAAGCTGCATTAACGGAATAATATATTTTTTTAATTAAAACATATTTAAAGCTAGTTTAAATTAATAAGTTAATAATACGTATAAAGATAATAACATAGTTCACATAACTACCTGAGAAGTAGGAACTGCTAATGATGGAAAATAACTAAATTATTTTAGATGATAATAATATACTACTAGTTATAAATAGATTTAAGTATAGTAATTTATAAGTATGACGAAATTTGAATATGATGGAAAGTCTCTACATTTGACATGGAATTAACTGGAGTTGGAAATACGAGTATATGCCTTATTTATTGAGGCCTGGGGGTAAGTATTACTAATCAATAATTGTTTTAATATTTAGTACCTTTGACCTTAGACTGTAAGAAATTAACGTAATTTTAGGCATTTAACGGTTAACAAACAGTAACATAATAATATCAACACTTTAATCTATCATTAACAAACTTAGTCATGTTACTAAATAACCAGAAACTTCTCGCAACTTGAAACTAAAAATACCTTATTACGTACCTAAAACTATCTAAAACACCACAAAAAAGATCAAAATGCAAATATTTTTACTATACTTTTCGTGCTCTTGACATTTTGTGGTAACTACCATGGACACTTATACGCATTCCTATAGAACAGGGGTTCTACCTGAAGCTTATGTGTTGCCAACTCTTGAAAATTAAGATATCCTCATACATATAAGGTTAAACTTACGTAGGTTAGCCCGCGGCCACTTGATTGCTTTAAAATACAAGAAATACTTCTGAATATAAATAAGTGTAGTACCCCGGTAGAATCAATATCGGTGACCGCCTTTAAGCTCGAGCGTTTTTAAACTTAACAAAATGTAAGTAAATTTCCGAATAAATTACTTACTGAGCAATATTTTTTATGTACATACATAAATGTAAGCTTTCCGCAGTATGTGGAAAAAAGTGTATGTTAAATGGTTCAGGTTTTATATACGAAGCTCATAATTGGTTAAACGCGGTATATACAACCAATGATATTGATATTTCTTTGGGCTCGTATCTCCACATAAGATATTTGTCTAATGTAACACCAGAAAGTTTTCGTTTGGCATAACGAGTCTGGTTACTTTATCTACGTCATGAAGGTACAGCATGAGATCACAAGATTTTACGATAGAGCAGTATTTCGCACAATGAATATAAGAAAAGTTTAATACTTATTTTATTTTGTGATAAATGGGATGAAGTTATTAACTTTCGATTCCAACTTTTTTCATTTATTACTTTATGTTCAAAAATGCCCATTTCAGTGAGACTCAAATGAAGGCAATTCAGAAAATTGTCCTCCTCGAGAAGTTTCAACTGTCATGGAATTCAAATTAATGTTTGTTCTGTTTTGTTTCTCATTGGTCGATTCGCGCTTCGCGGATGGTGAATTTCCGGTGATTTTTCAAACTATATGTTGTGATTGTCTGAGCTTTACACTTTGCCGTGATAAGACATGACAGGTACCTGGAAGGCGCGTCCTTAAGATAGTTCGCGGAGGCGCGCGACGAGTACCGCAGACGCAATTAGCAGCCGACGACACTAAAATTTTAGCGAGACGGTCCAATCTCATTACTGAACCGATCTTCCTTGTCGCTCTTAGAGCATAATCACCATAAGTTAGCGAGCAAGTGAAGCGTGAGAGATGCGATTATAAAGTGTTCCGAAATATGAGCAAGGCGACGGGCGATGGCAGCAATCTACGCGGTGCACTGCTTCGGGTAATGGCTTTTTAAAACTGCGACCGAGCTCCATAACTGCTTCCCGGAGACGCCATCAGTCTTCATTGCTTGTCGGCACCCGCCAGCCGCCACCGCCACGAAATCTTAACTCCTCGCGTCTTCTTGCCTTACAATTTTCAAGTTCGAGCTTCTATAAGTTTTTCATAGATGTTCAGATACGTAGCACCTTTGTAGACCCGTAATAGATTTGATGTGTGATGCAAACGACACTCAAGGAATTACAGCACGAGTGCATTTTACGCTTAGCCGAGCACTACAATGAGTTACCCTTCCGTTTCAGGCGATTCATATATCAAACGGGATATTAACTCAATCGTCCGTAATCGTTGGGGTAAAACAAATACGTCGCTAATGAGAGAATGAACGGTCCAGCCTCCGGCCGGTCCGGAGCGGCGCGGCGCATGTGGTTCCCGGGTGTAAAACGATCTTATTAGGTAACGGGAATGCCCCCACGGGCAATAACCGTAAATCAAGGAGAACAAGCGGTGTAATTACCGTTGCCGAGCGGTCGCGCGCAGCTCTAACTCATCCACTCGCTGTTTTTATTTTGTTGGCCACTGAGCCCGCTACCGCTCTATCGACTGCGAACCAGAACTTACTACCTTTAAATCTGCCCCGGGAGGTTAACGGTCCGCTCGACATTTTATACCTCCATTCAATTATGATTTGCGCACTCACAATTGAATCCACCGGTCGATTGGCGATAAAACTTCTAATAGTCTAATTAAAACTTTCTAATGCTAGATCGGCGATCGGAATTCACACGGCTTTAGCGAACTGACCCTTTTACTTTTCTCTAATTCCAGGGCCCCCTGATCCCCGCGGCTTTTACCAACGGTTATCATTGAAAGTGTTATAGCACAAATATTAACGTGAGTATTATTTTTTAATGTGCACTCTCATCCCGCCTAATTAAAATGTCGTTACGCGAAACGGCGTTTAAAAGAACGAGCAATATCGCGGGTAATTATAGCCACCGCAAACATAAGCACTTAAATTACACTAATACAAATAATTTAAGATCATGCTTAGAGTTATTAGTTTAGCTCATATCAGTTTCGGTTAACGTTAAAATTGGTGAAGGCTTATTAGAAGCTGAGGTAGTTGGTAGTGGGCTGAACGTGTACGTGACAGGACGTGTACGTGAAATTACTATTATTTACGTTTTTATTTTTAAGATAAGAATTTATTGTACCTAAGTCAATCATTAGCTTATAGTCTAAGATCAGCCTACATAATTATTACAATAGTCTAATTTTAATCAAAATCCTTTATTTTATAGATAGTTTTTAAATGAGTAATACAGATATGCCAAGTTGCCTTTTAGAATATGACTGCAATTATTCTTTAATTTCAGGCATCTTTTGATAGACAGGCTAACATAACCGTATTACTGCAATGACAAAATTATTTTAAAAAAGTATTTTGATAAAAAATCATATAGGTAGAGTAATAATCATGTAGTCCGATCTCCTACTATTCGATTGACGCACCTAGCTAGCAACTCCTAATAATTGAACATAATAGTAACTAGTTATTAGAATACCTAATTATATTAGTTTAGTTTAGTTAAATTAGACCTTTAACTTTTCTTCCTGAGAAAAAGTCGACTGGAAGAAATATAGACATTTTTTATAATAATATTTATCTATAATAATTTAAATATAATTATGAATAATCACAGTCAAACGATTTCTCAGGAGTGAAAACTTTTGCATCAAATAAACCATGTGTTGCACAAACGTTCTGTTTGCACGCAGGTGGCGAGCGGCGTGGCGGTGCGCAGCGAGCCTACGCCAGCCCTCCAAGATCCCAGCGCTTGCGCCCCGGTCGCCTTCGGGTCTCCCGGCGCCCTTCTCGCTCCCGGCAGCGTCCCGACGTCCCGGCTGAGCGTGCGCCCGCTTCGCCGCCGCGACTCCCGTGCGCATGCCGTGCCCGCCTGCGCGGCGTCGCCTCCACCGCACGGCGCGCCGCATCGGCGACGGTCGTCTAATCCGTCCGGCCACTGCGCGGACCGATCCGTCGACCGCGGCATCTCAATCTCAAGCCGTAACCCACTCCCGACGACCTCCCACACCCTACCCTACCCTCCTCCCCCCGACCCCAACTCACCTACTCTATTGTAAATAACGATAATACATATACTTTTTGTCGTGTGAACGAGAGATAGTTCTATTGATTAAACAGGTATTTTTTCAAATTATTCTCGCTTTCGACTGTACCGTAGATGTGTTGTCAAAATAATAAAGGATAAATTACAAAAAAAAATCGTAATATAAAATGCATCTAGCGATTTACTTGCAGGGAGGTATATCTTAAAATACTTTATTATTCATAGTTAAACTTACAGTATAAGGTATAATATGTAACATGCATGTCTCCGACTTTCCGACCATAACTTCATAAGTAGGATCGATTCTTTGACATGTATGATTATTATGTCACCTTGACAACATTTCGCGTGTTTAGATTTTTTGATAAAAGCTTATCCGGTTTGATTCTCCGACATTCAGTTTGTTTAATTGTACCGAAGCTTCGATTATATTCGCGTTAAGCTTAACCCTCCCTCGTGTTCCGCGTGTACAGAGTTGATTGTCGGTAGCGGTATAAGGTTGGTAGAGGCCGGTCGGGCCGGACACCCGGCAAGCCGGCGAGACCCGGCGACTGGCGAGCGGCCCGGCGACCGGGGGCCGGCGGCTGCGGCGGCTCGCCGCGCGGCGGCCGGCGACCGGCGCCGGGCCGGACCGGAGACAATAACGCGGTTCGCGACCGCGCGTCCGCTGCGCGCCTCCTCGCTCGTTAAACAACACATATTTTATTCAATCTATTTTTAATATTAATGTCAAATATTAACGTAATTACTATAATACTACATATTGCGCATATTTTACCTATGAATGTAATTATTTTCGCCTAATTCGAATTGTATAAAATCACCTCTTTGAACAGCTGTTCTATTTCAGTAGCGGACTTTCTCGATTATAATTTCCGTACTTTATTATTATATTCCGTATAAGACTATGTTAGTTACGCGTATACATACTTTCTAATAATATGTATTATGATATAAATTTTTATCCTAAGGATAATATGATCATATTTACGATTCATAAGGACGTTTGGGAAGCTAAGTCGGAACATTTCATAATATCTCTCATCGCGTTAAGATAATAATTCGTTTCTATCTTGTACCTTTGAAAGTAGGTATTGTAATTATAATAAATAACATTTTGTGCATTACGTAATTAATATTTCATTGTTTCTTACGATTGTATTTAACTTAATGTAAGACCACTGTTGGAAATTTACGCGGCTCCACTTAAAACGCGGAGTCACACAGTACTTAGTCGTATTTAAAGTTTTAATCAAAGTAATATTATAACAATAACATTTTCGTACAGAAGTTTGATGTAGTTACATGACATACCATTTCAATAAACCGAAGACAGGGATTTTAAAATCACAGCTAAAACGCTCAGGTTCGAGGTAATGTAGTAAAACATGAAGTCAATTCATTAATCATATTCGTTAGGTACTCGTACTGAAGACGTTTCGAACTTTCGACCACTTGTCTAGTTAGCCGCAGCGAGGCGCGCGTGCGCCCGCGCGTGTGCTCTCGGTTGCATTCATTCGTTATTTACGATTATAATTACTCATTATCTACATCAATTAAACATTAATATTATAAATCTAGGTATTAAATTTTAGGTAATAATAATGAACAATCTTTTAAATGCTATTATTATATAAATACGTTATGAATATAAATGTTTCCTGTTACAAAAAAAAATATTGAAAATGATACGAAGTAAATCAATATTCTTTTTAAAGGTAATTAATTACTTGTGAGTATGTAGTTAATTGAATATTGGAGTGTTAAACGGAGCGCGCCCGTCGCCGGGCGGCGCGCTCGCTTCGCGTTTTTGGTTCATTCGTGCCGAGACATCGTTCGTAAGGGCAGCACCGAGCGACGCTCGCGAGCCCGCGCCGCACACACCGCAGGAGACGCGACCGCGATTATCTTGTTAAACGTTAGCTAGGAAATTGATAATGAAATCGAAAGGTGTGAGTCTATTAGGACGGTCGGAAAAATCGATATCATACCTAACAAAATAACGTAATTATTTGTTTTATATTTACGGTGTTGTAGGTATTTAAGACATTTTTTCTTAGAATATTTAATTATTACGATAAAATGTTACAATCGTTAGGCCTGGACCGGCGGCGGAGCGGCGCGACGCGCGCGTCGTCGCCGGTCGTCTCATTCACTCTCACATCCTCACTATAATTATATTTTCTTACCGACCTTTTTAATGTAGGAGAAGCGTACACGGCCGCTATCCCGTGCGAGTTCGAGTACAAACAAACAAACTAACATTTTATAGTGAGAGACGTTCGTTTCGCCGCGTTCGTGAGAAGCCATCGGTTCGCCGCGATTGCACCGAGACGTAATGACAAATACTATTGTATATATACCTAGTTAGCCGCATGTGTAAAAAGACGTATTAGTCGATACCATCTGATCAATATTATTAGACTCATTTGAGCTACAGGACAATCAGGATTAGCTTGACGGAGGTTAGTTTCATTATTGTTGTTATGATTTGTTATTACAGTTTGTAAGTTTTTCTTTAGTGTCCCCTTTAGAGCGACATGTACGGGCCACTGCAATTAATTCATGTTTAGCAATTAAATTCCCTTTTTGGATTAGATTACAAAAAAGTAAAGCATTTAAACAAAATTTTCTTGACAGTTCCCAGGTATGCGTAGTGTTGTATCAAACATTAACAGAAACTTAAACCAAAATATAAAATTATATTAGCCGCGACCACCTTGTCATAGAACAACTATTGAAATATGACAACAAAATATTCGTAATAATATTTTTAATAAATAACGAATTCACTTTCAAAAACTAACAGTTCACCTGTAAAGCAGTATTGCTATGGCCCGTGCGTGAAGCGCACTCAGCCGCGGCGGGCGGCACGGCCTCGGCCGTCGCCGTCGCGCCGCCGGTATAGCTCGCTTGTTTATATACGCGTTAGTTCATTTTATTTGTCACCATTTTAGAAATATGTTCTATATCAGAATAAAGACTACGTAATCATAAGCGAGATCTCAAATTTATTTTAAAAATTCTTTATGTGATCCTAACTGCGACTTATCGTATGATATCCATCTATATAATATAAAATTTAAAAAAGATAATTTATTATATTTTGTATAATGACATTCTATATTAATTTACACTCGATCTACTTTATATTGTTATTAAAGATAATAATTAATTTTAATCTAATAAAGTGACAGACTGGTAAAGTTCGTAGAGTCGCCGTGGCGGCCTTAGATCAGTAGCTTTGCATACTCGGCGATGGCCAACTTAATGTTTCAAGGACCAAAGGTATACTTAGTCGCGTAGAACCGGACGCGCATTGGCTCCGCACGAACCGAGTTCGACCGATCGGTTGTTTAATATCAGCATAAGAGCGTGTCTGTGAGAATAGCGTTTGAGAATTCACGGCGGGCCGAGGCGGCCCGGCGCGCGGCCGTGCGCGTGCACGTGCACTCCCCGCTCCCCTCCCGGCATCCCCGCCCCGCGCAACGCCGCCCGCTTCGTTTCGTTCTCGCGGTTCTTACTTCTCGATTACGTGCTTCGCGTGCTGACTGATTTTCTATAGCAATAAAAATCAATTACCTAAGATTTTACATTAACGTAAATTTGGATTTATATACGTTCGAATTTGGTGTCATGTACATTTAAAATTTTAGAGAAAGGAGATAACGATAGGCGAACGATCCGCGACGTGTCTCGTCGCGGTGTCGGCGCATTATTTTCGTCATTTCTTCGTGTATAATATGTTACATGAATCTGTATACAATATGGATATAAATCGTATTGATGAATAAAATTAGTTTTTACGGCATCTCTTTATTAAATAATTATAATAATATTAATATCATACATTTTGTAAACAGCGGCGGGTATGTCCGCCGCCCGATTCCGTGCACCAGTGCACTTTATCTTATTGGAATTACATTATTATAACGTACATAATACTATGATATATATAATCATACAGCCCTTCGAGGCACGCGTGTATGGCGATGTATGTATACACATTGTGCAATGTACATATACCTATTATAATACAATGATTTAAGACAAGGTTCACATCGTGCCGTGTGTATGTGGTAATAAATATAATATGGACATTGTTCAAACAATAACCAGTTGTTTCATTTATTACCCGAATTCCTTTCCCATTAATTTTAAGAACACTGAAATTAATAAATTAAGTATACACAAACACATTTATATATTAAGAAAGACTAAAGTAGTAATTTTGCTTAAAGAGCTTTCATAAAATCCAAGCAGTACGATCATCCCAGTCACTTGCTCAACACTAGCAATTTTACATACAACTTCGATCCAATATGTACTAGATTAAGCGTTGCATACAAATACAGGTCATAAAATGGCAGGAGATTGCTATACAATAGAATATAATATATTACGATATATACAGAAATAAAAAATGTATTGGCTATGGTTGGACGATACTACATCGAAATAGGACCAAAATCTCATTTGTGCTCTTATTTATCTTGCCGTTTTTGGTGCCGTAACCTTTAATCTAGTACATATTTGGTCGAAGATATACAAGATGAAAGTCATTCAGAGTCAACGATGACGTGATATGAATCAATATCGGCGTTAACATATTACTAAAAGGGCCCACGGCCTAAGGGCCTAATAAGAGCGTTAGGGCTAAGCTATTACTAAGTGCAAATTGCTTTAAATTGATTACACTTACACTTTCTAAAATCTACTTTAATATTCTAAAAGTAATAAACTACTTACAACTTACATGGTAATTGAGCTTTATATTCTAGTTTAAGAAAAACTGTAGCCTTTACATACGCTTAAATATTTGCATAAATATGACTGATATATGTCGATGATATAACCGCAGTAAAAGATGCTCAAACACAGAATATATATTTTGTAAGTATATACAAACTAATACTAAGTAAACATTAATAATAATAACAGTCAACAATAACAAATCTTGAATAACAACAAATCTTCTACATCTTCTAAAGATATTCTACCTAACATTTATCTTAAAACATATACCTCTAATACGATGTAAATCTAAATTCTTATAACAATTTTAAGTACTAAAACCAGATATCTAATGTAATTGACTGGCAGAGAATGCCATTAGGCATTCAGTTTACCCTTGTAACCCTTAGCTAAAGGTGTTTCAAAAAAGTAAATAAATAAATAAATAATTGTATAGTAAGTATTTAACGGCAGTCAGTTCCAAAATATGCCTATTATCTGACCTCGTTACACGCAGTAAGAAGCATCTTACCCGTAACAGACCAGTCTTATGTTAAAGACGAGTAAATGTAATATTTATAACCTAAACAGTATATATTCTTTAATTATTGAACATAACTTTACTGAAATTTATGAAATAACTTTCGACAAATCATCTTTCTTACGTCAAATTAACCCATGTAGTACCAACACCTCACCTATTTCTAGCGTGAAGCCATTCTTGCGTTTCGGTGGAAGAGAATGTCGGTAGGATACTTGACGGCAGTTTTCTTTTATATATTTTTTCTTTTATAAATAAGTGATCTTAAACGTTAACGCTTTCTACACTCATAGCCCCACAGTAGGATTATCTCCTGTGTCGTGGGTGCCATGGACACACAAAGACGAACACACAAACACCCAGATCCAGAACAGAAGTCACATTTCTGTCTGACCGGAAATCGAACCCGGGACCCACTGCGTGTCAGACTGGTATGGTGACCGCTCCGCCACGTGGCTCGTCAAATCGAGTTTGTTCGACCCTTAGTCGTTATTCGGAGCAGACCACGTCCCACGCAGCGAGAGTCGCCTTTACCTGTAACATAACACCGTCTTATATGTTACGTGACTCTATTCAGAGTGCTAAAAGACGCTAATAGAAAGAACCTATTAAAGCATTTTCTGAACTGCACACTGTTTTTGTATTGCTACTAGATGTTCACGACTTTATCCTTACATTATTTTTGAGATGGAAAATTTCGTGTAATAAGAGTGGAATTATGTTAAAAAAATTGATAATAGCTTTTTATTATCCTAAACACCAAATTTTATATTCAGAAATACTATTTATAAATACCTATAAGTAAATGGTAAAAGAAAAAGTACCTATTTTTTTATTTATCCACTATTATAATAATATATACGACGATGCAAGACGATTAAATATATATTTTTTTATTATTAAAATTATAATACAGATTAATAATATGAGATAAGCTTGTAATGAGCTTATTTTTAAACGACTTTCAAAAAGGAGGAGGTTCTCAATTCGTCTGTATTTTTTTAACTCCAGCTTTAAAGTACGATGTAAATGGAATCAAATATCAGAACTTATTGAGCCCAGTTGGAGGCAATTCCGTTCGACATACGGCCTTTATTCGGAGCAGACCACGTCCACCGGCAGAGAGAGGCACCTTTACCTGTAATATAGGACCGTCTTATACATTACGTGACTCTATTCGAATCGACAAGGAACTTTTATGGAAATAATCTGTTAAAGATTGAACATTGTGTTACATTCTGTAATGCAAGCCTCATTTATTTTGTTAAAGTAGTGTACAGGGTGAATTTTGCTAGTGTAATTCCGAAACTGAAAAATTTCGGAAATGCTAAAAGAAGTTAAGAAGCCAATTTTCATAAAAAGTTAATAACACCACATACAATACCTCATAGTTAATGAAATAGAAATAATAAAAGGAAACTATTAATAACATCGCTTTATTAGGCTCTGATTTTTTACTTACACGGACATTAATAATATACCTGGTTTTAGACTAAAATTTACATGGAATTGATACATTGTTATAAATTACCCACGATACGCATTTTTAATTTCACACTATTCTCCTTCCATACACGTTTCCCAACATATTTGTCCTTCCATCAAATCAAAACAAAGAAAAACAAACTGCACGTAGGATAGATAGATAAATCTACCACTTATGCTTGTCATCGGTTTCTCCCCGCCACCGCAGTTTCGCTGTGACCACGATCCATGCAACTGGCCAAGTGGAAACCACGTAAGTACCCGTTTAATCTTAGGATTAATAATTAACATATTTTATCATTGAAACGTTACTTATAAAGGAAAAGACTAATTTATAACAAAGTACATTTTTAAACAGTCTTATGCTTAGCCTTAAGTAACCATTACTTTGATATTATGTCCACTGTTTTCAATCCATAGCTGCAATCCAATTTTTAAAGATTGTACCAATCTCGACCTATACTAATGAGAATTGAAGATTACACGATGCGTAATATGCTACATAGGTGCCTTGGCGGAACCCTGTATAAAAATTGAGTGAGCTCCCTTAGCAAGAGTGAAGATTTCTCACAAAAGAAAAAATGTTTGCATAAAATTAAATATTTATTCATAATTGTCTATCAGTCAAAATTTGGGAAGTTTTTATTAATTTTAGCGTACGCACGTTGGGGGCCCCCGTCGCCCGGGGGCCCCGTATAATTAATACGGTAGATATGGCGGTAGCTACGCCCCTAAGTAGATGATACAATGCGAGACATGCTCTAAAAATTACAGAAGTTACAAATTAGCGGCTGAATAATCGTTATTAAGGATAAATTCAAAACGAACTTTTCTCAAAATTGTAGTAGCAAACAATCATGTCATTCCATTGATGACAAGCGCGCACTGCCGCAACGAAACACCTGTAATTAACTCCAAATAGGAATAATTATGTTTGAAGCCACAGATGTGTTATATCCCTACATATTAAGTTATATTGCTTTTTCCAAACACCATTCCAACCACAACTTAGCAGTGCGTAACGCAAATCGTAATCTTTAATAATTTGTAAACTGTAATTGAATTTAAGAATATTTTCTGTGATTTAAGAGTATTAATAATTATGCAACCTACCATAAATAGTACCTACCTACTTTAGAGTGACTTTAAACAGGATCCCAAACCCAATATGAAACTGTAGACACATTGTAATCTCTCAAACAATACTAGATCGTGAACCATACACTTCGTTACCCGTTTAACCATTTAACCTGTCTAAACATAAAACTTTTTAACAAAAAATAGAAACCGACTTCCATGTCACCAAAAAGCAATAAAATAATTTAAATATATGT
>DWNE01000533.1:0-28007 GCA_018249875.1 Cecropterus toxeus | reverse complement strand
CCTTACCCTACCGCCCTTATGTCGGCTTAGCCGTAGCATATGTGAGTCCGGTGGGTAAGACGTCCCTTCTCTCTCTCTCTCAGTGTAGTTCGACCGGGAAGGTATCACCGCCACACCTGTGAAAAATTTGTGTAAGAAAGGTCTCTTGATAAGGAGGATGATGCAGAGTGTAGAGAGCTTAGGTCAACCGTGTTTTTGAAATCTTATCGCCTTTTTCTGTGCTCGAGTGCTTGCTTGAGTGAATTAAGTGATCATGTTTGATGCAACCTTGATTGCTGAAATTAATGAAAGTATACCAACTATAGAATTTCAACATAGCCTTTAATAAAGGAGTTAAAACTGAGATATTCGCTTTGATCATTCGTAATTGTTATAAAATGCATCGCGTGCTCTTAATCGCTCGTATACTTAGTTCTTTAGGTCCTTGTCGCAAATACAAGGCTATTAATCCACGTCTCGTCCGTTACATACGATGCGATCGAAAATTAAATGGGCCTCATTGTGATTAATGACACGGCTCCATGGTCTCCGGGTCTGGTGGATGTGCTTTTTTGCTTGGTGTCTTCTGTGTGTGTGCTTTGTTAGGTTGGGTCATACATGTCTTGTTGAAGTGCAAGGAACTTGCGTATTATTGAGTCTGTCGTCTGGATGCGATTTTTTTCAAACTGTTCCGATTGGTTTTACTTTTTAGATATGATTGTGATATTTTCCGTGTCATTCCGAAAATGCGTCCAAATGTTCAAATAGGTGAAATTTAAAAAGATTCAGACAAATATTAAAAATATATTTTTTTATTAAAGGTTTTGTTCTATTACACATGAATTATGTAAAAGAATAGAAACATCAAAATGAAATTGAAAAATAAAACGATAACGCATACGGCTTTCTTGTTGGAAAGTTGTAAATATCACTTATAGACATTTGCAATATTAGATTATAAGATTAGTTATTCCCAAGAAAAGATATATCCAAATTTGATTAATGGCTATTGACTTTGCATCCTACGATGTCGAACCGACCTTTCAACTCCTGGTCGTAAGGTGTAAATGCCCTCAAAATGAGTCACAGATTGAAGACGGCGCCGCGCCGTGAGAACCTTGCGTCATGGCAGCCATTGTATCGCCCGTTTCCAATAATTGTGCCAGAGACGGTGGATTATGTTTTGGAAATTAATGTATTTACAAAACATTGAACTGCTTGTACCGCGTGTCTTTAATAATATCGTAACGTTAAGCTGTCCGAACGACCACGTCATTTTATCTTTTCAAAGGATTTGTACCTATTATCGTAGCTTCTATTGTTAAGGGGGGTCTAAAATAAATGACGTCGGCGAAAAAAATGGTGGCATGTCTCCGAAATCTATCGGCCGACGCATGCCCACCTGTTTGAATTTATTTTTCCTTTTCTCGCCTATGTTGAGGGGGGTTTAGACAGTCCATTTCTCCATCCTCTCTCTTTTCACGGTTATACTTACCAGATAATCGTATGCGATTACCCTACACGAGAGAATACTTTTTTTTTGCCAAAAGTGCAATCCAACGCTAGTGTTTGGTTATAGTCTCGTATGAAGTGCCGATTCGAATTATAGGTAATCACTTTAGGCATGGTGTGGTATAAATCTACGAACTCAGCACATTATATGTGCCAGATGTTCTGGTCTAAAGGGTGTGGGGAGCAGGATAAACTTCTCTAAGCCGTTCCAACTTAGTCCTTAGGGGTAGCAACGTATCTATGGCCGATCTAAGGTAAAACTGTAGCCTTATCTCTGATTGATTGCAGATTCTTCATCGGCGTCAGTGGGCACTTCCTAAAAGGTGCTCTACGTACTCGTTTGCTACTTCCATATTAAGACATGATAATAACATCAATCATATTCATAAGCGACTAAGACTAGCTTTACAGTAAAACTATTTTATGAATGTAAAACAACAATACAACTTTATTGCTGCATGTAAGAAGTCTACGATCGGAATGGAAGAAAAGAAACAGGTCTTTATTATATAAATACATAAACAACTTACCAGTGTTACCTACACACGTCTCGACAGCCACACGCTAGATCATAATACGCGGTAGAGATCACAGGGAGTCAATAACGTGAGATAGGAATCTACCAATATTATCATCCGATCACGTAACGAGTGTCATCTGATACGCACGAGGTCGCAGTCGTGGAGTCGAGTCGCGTTCGCCGCGCGGCCGTTGCGACTCCAGCCCTCGGGGCTTTGTCGTGTCGTGTCGCAAGGTATGAGCAGAAAAAGTAATAAATGATTGATCTCTCGAGTAATGGATATTTTTGTGACACACAAAGATAAATATACAAACACCAGGACCCATAGCAGAATCGTTAGTTAAATGCAAATATAAATTAATATTACAAGTATGTTTCAAAAAATAAGCTTTATTTTAATACGCTGACAACAAAAAAATAAAGTTTGTAGCAGTCAAACCCATTATTTTATTGAATTGTACAATTTTATATTATGTAAAAGCTGTCGCGAGATTTCTCAGATTATATATTTAGATCTAGGGGGCTGTGATGTCCTGTTTTATTCTCTCTCCTTCTCTCCTTTGTCTTATTATATTTCATTTTATTATTTATTTAGTTCATAACTATTTAGCTGCATTTTTTTACGATCAATAAAGACTAAATAAACAGTAAAGAATATGTAGGCGCAAATTAGCCATTCAAGACCTTCACGCACGATGCTTCTAATCTTCTCGGGAAGCCCTCCAGCCCTATGAATAAAGGACAAGAAAGTGGCGACCAAACCAGATAATGTTTTTCGGAACACAAAAATATATAAATATAAATGAACGCTGTTTAGTATTTTCGCCTTTGCCAAATCACAATTCGCTACGTTTCTGAACTTGGGCCACACTCAAAACGTGGCGGGTGTATAGATTTCGCTCCAACAAACTATAGGAATGCGGTCTCTTTAAGGATACATCTATCGGCGTAATGTGCTGTGTTATTTGGAGAAACTATAGTCATCCGCGTGTATGATAATATGTGACCGGCGGTGTCGTGATCAGTTATGATTTATGAGGAGGAATAATGAAAGCTTTATGCTTGTATGTCGCTTATTGTTGTAACTTCAAGCCATTATAGTGATATATTGTTGATGAAACAATCGTACCGTGCATTATAAGTGTCGACATTCGTAACCGATATGTAATGCCTATGTTCTGCCTAATAGCAGTAGTTTTATGCGCTGCCGTGTTCTGGTCTGAAAAGGGTGGTTAAACAGAGATACTTACTTTATGCGTTCCAACTCAGTCCTCAGGGCAGCAATGCCACATTTGGTTAACCTCAGATATGCTCTGATCTAATCTGGACTTGTTTACAAATTTCCACGGGTGGCAGTGGCCACTCTACATCAAGTGGACTGCGTGCTTGTTTTCCCATTCAATTTTATATTTAAAAAAGTGGGTGTGACACACGGACAGACGAACGGACGGACAGACAGAAATGACGAATCTATAAGGGTTCCGATTTTTGCCATTTGGCTACGGAACCCTAAAAAGAGAGTTTAGTGATTTAGAATGTTGTATGTTGGCTAATTGAGGAGCAGCAAATAATAATTATTAATTTAATACTAAGTTTAATACTACTGTACTTGTCGCTACAATTTATATTTTTTTTAATTTTCAGAAACGAAAAATGGTCGGCGACTCTACATCGACACAAGTTCTCAGGGATTTGGAGATATCGCTTCGTACGAATCACATAGAGTAAGTTAAGAAGTGTGCTTTAAACATTGAATACTTAAATCGATCAAAGCAAAAGTCGAATCTTAATTATTAATACTCTATGTTCTTCACTGAATCAATTAAGTAAAATTTTCTATCAGTATGAAGGTAAGCATGCCACTTTAAATTGCAGCAAGTCTATTACTAAGAAAATGCTATCATTGCTAATCAGTTAATCTTACTAGTGACTAGATAAATATTTATGGCAAGTGGTTATTATCCATTTTTAAATCTACCACTAATCAGATAATTTAAGTAGTGACCAGAAAATCAACTTTCAACAATCAACTTTTGTACGTGTGATTATGTTGTTTTGAAGAGACGTCGACAAAGGAAATGGCTATCTTAACGTAGTATGAAATGAATTTGAAGGATTTTCTAATATTCTCCACTCTTTCCTCCACGTGACAAAATATACAATAGAGAAAATCCATAATATATTAAAATTGCCAATTAATTGTATTCCAGATGGGTTCGCGAGTTCCTCAACGAACAGAACCAGGGGCTGGACGTGCTGATCGACTACCTGAGCTTCAGGCTGAGCATGATGCGGCACGAGCAGCGAATAGCGCTCGCCAGGAGTCAGTCCACTGACGGGATTAATCAAGGTATGGTCTCTACTTCAGCTAATTTCATGCTTAGAGTCGAAGCAAATAACAGGAGGACATGTGACTGGACCGCAAGAAGAAAAATAAATAAAATATTCAAACAAGGTAGAAGTTGAATGGTTTAACAGTAGCGGTTTGAAACCGGTGGTAGAACGAAAATAGTTAGTGAAGTGAAGTGAAGAAAGTTAGTTTGATTCACTTATATATAAGTTTACCATCTTAGCCCTCAAGAGTAACAACAATGTCTTGGGCTTCAAATTTCTTCCCGTATCCATGAACGGCAGCGACTTACCATCAGATAGACTACGTGCTCGTTTGCTACCTCAATGTTACCAAGAAAAAGATGTTTCTACCTTATTTGGGACTTCTCGACCTCCTATCCTCTAATATACTACGGCTGTGTCAGTGGGTGGGGGTAAGGATGATTCGGATCTCGAGGATCTTTACCTTGCTTAGGCAGATTCTCAAGGAGCTAAATATCACCCGGCATATTAATATATTTCATAATACTATAATATTCATTGAACTACTATAATATAATGAGCAAAATGTAAAAACCAACGCCATTATTTAGTGGGGGGAAGGGTCAATCACCACCCTTCAGGGCTCCAAGTTAAGGGATCCTGCCAGAGCAACCGCTCCCCAAGCGATCAATAACCAATCGTCCGTTTGTCCCCAGTGAACACGACAACATCGGACTGCAGCGCGCCAACCGAGGGTAGTTCCACCCTCGGCGGGGGCTGGCGTCGTCGGGCGCGCTCCGCGGAGGGAGAGGGCGAGGCGGGCAGCCCGGCCGTCGCGCGGCGGAGGACGCGGCACGCGGCCAGGCTCAACATGGGCGCCTCCACCGACGACATACACGTGTGCATCATGTGCATGCGTGCCATTATGAACAATAAGGTATGTAGTGCTTTGGTGTGGTCTTCGATAGGCTTGCTATTGTGTGTTGTGAACTATGTGCGGAATTTGAATGGATTTTTTTGGGTTCTAATAAGAAATGTTTATTTGATAGTTATAATGCTAGTAGGTTAAATTGAAACCAAATGGGGAAGGAGGAAACGGTGAATTCTTTAAACTTATCTTGGAAAAATTCTACTAAATAAAAACTGTTTATTAGAGATTAGTAGATCGACAATATTAACTACTTGGTGTTAGCAAATGGGTATACGGGTCCTTAAAAGGATAACTTGTTCAATAAGACCTCGAAATGTATAAAGATCCTAGCAGGATGAGTTAAGGAAGAACTGAGAATAGTTCGCCACATCTTTTTTTGTGAAATTTTCCAGAAAACTGCTTTGAGCCAACTTTAGATTTTTGAAGATTTTTGGGGCACAATCAATAGTAAACCTTCATCAGTTAAGGCATTTTACACTAGTTGCGAAGACAATATTAAATAGTCTTATTTGTACCTATGTGACCAATACTCGACCAGGTGGACCGATGACCTGAAAAAGATAGCGGGCAACCAGACATTCGGAAGGCGGTTGGAGTGGCGCCGTTTAGGGGAGGCCTATGTCCAGCAGAGGACCTTGAAAGGCTCAATGATGGATTGATGGATGATCAATACTGATTTCATATTCCTGTTCCAGTACGGCTTCAACATGGTGATCCAACACCGCGAGGCGATCAACAGCATAGCGCTGTCCCTAGTCCACCAC
The DNA here is from genome assembly GCA_018249875.1 of Cecropterus toxeus. NCBI lineage: Eukaryota > Metazoa > Arthropoda > Insecta > Lepidoptera > Hesperiidae > Cecropterus > Cecropterus toxeus. The sequence goes on along the minus strand of DWNE01000533.1, from coordinate 21,988 downwards.
TCGTTGCGCACGAAGGCCCTGGTGCTGGAGCTGCTGGCGGCCATCTGCCTAGTGAAGGGTGGCCACCAGATCATCCTGTGTGCGTTCGACAACTTCAAGGAGGTGGTCGGCGAGCCGAGGCGGTTCCACACGCTCATGGAGTACTTTATGAACTACGACTCGTTTCATATCGAGTTTATGGTGAGTGTTGTTGATTTCTCGAGGCCTGTTTCTCTAGAGGGTAGTTTCTCAAACCTACTTTCTCGTTGAAATTTTTTTGTTACAATAAATCTAAACAAAATGTGATTTCTATTATTGCCAATTTTCTTCCTACCTGAACAATTTTTTCTCCGGATTGTCTTTTTAGATGCGCCATATCCGTTAATTTCGATACAATTAGCAGCAAAATATCGTGACCTCATAACAACGGATACATATATTTGCTTCTAATACTCAACGTCAACGCTTGCAGCGCAAAGCAATTGACGCTTGAAACTGGCTCTCTTGTTTGCTTTGCCAGCAAATTCTATTACTATATTCCTCCGTTCTTCCCAAGGTGGCATGCATGCAGTTCGTGAACATAATAGTCCACTCGGTGGAGGACATGAACTTCAGGGTGCATCTCCAGTACGAGTTCACCGCGCTCAAGCTGGACGACTACCTGGAGCGGCTGCGGATGTGCGAGAGTGAAGACCTGCAGGTGAGGACGACTGAAATATAAATATATAATCACAAACAATATACAAATTACAAAACAATTTGCGAGGTGATGAAAATTGAATTTAGAAGGACGTCGTAATCGTAAACGATTAAAGGGCAAGTCTGCCTGCTGCCTTGAATACAATAAAGACATTAGGAGGCTGTATGTAACTGAAAAAAAAAAAATGCATAATACTATATATTATCATTCTCGTTGCATAAAAAAATGGAAGTTTCACGTGCCTGTAAATCGTTTATATTTTCATAAAAAAGCATTTTGGAGGACTTAAAATATTTTTTAGATTTTTTGTCTCTGTGTTTAATTAAAATAACTGAAAATATATTCATAAACCATGCTTTAAGGGAACATTTAATATTTGCTTCATTACAATCCAAATACTGGCTACAATTTAATGTCATAAAATTTTTAAACACGGCAGAAACCGCCAGGCACGTCTAGTAAAAAAATATTTTGTGTACTGCAGGTCCAAATCTCCGCGTACTTGGACAACGTGTTCGACGTGGCGGCGCTGATGGAGGACAGCGAGACCAAGACCGCCGCGCTCGAGAAGGTCAACGAGCTGGAGGACGAGCTCGGACACGTCAGTATATGCCAGAATGTTGTAGAACCGATGTAGTTCGTCCGGGAAAGTACCACCGCCACACCTATTCCTAGCGTGAAGCAGTTCTTGCGTGAGGTGGAAGAATGTGGCTGCCGGCTTACTTATACATGACGCGACCATCTCAGTCCTTGGGAGTAGCAGCGTATCAGTGATCAACTTCAAAGCCACGACCAAGACCTTAGAAATCTATATTAAGGTGCTTACAGATGTCCATGGGCGGCAGTAATCACTTACCATCAATGTATGCTCATTTGCTACTTCAATCTCAGTAAAAAAGAAAACAAAATATTTTTAGATCTATTTCATCCAGATCAGACTTTTTAGATCCGTTGGTGAACATAATCCCCTCCTCCTAATAGGTTTTGCCAATAGTCACGACACGATTTAAGATGGATTTTTGATACCATTCATGCTGAAACAGCTGAACAGATTTGGATATGTTATGGTCCTCTGACTTAATTTGTGAACTCTTTAAAGTAACTGTCGTACAAAGCAATCAACGTGTCGATAATCACTCGTTGCATATAATTACATATTAATAGACATTATTAATTATTCGTGTTTTCATATTGTATTACTGATATTTTGAATTATTCTCATTACAATTGTTATGTTAATAAATGGCTTTATTATAAGGAAAACTGTATGTTCTCCTTGAGAGTTTCAGTTCAGAAACCCCTAATGGCTTCAGAATTTACCGACTTAATAATTTATGTAATATGATTATTTGGTTACTTTATCCTCCAGGCCCACGAGAGATTAGCGGCGCTGGAGAGGGACGCGATAGCCAAGCTGGCTACGCTGGAGTCGGAGCTGGCCCAGGTCCGCCAGGAGCGAGACCAGCTGGCCGAGGCCAGGAGACAGGTTGTGGAAGAGGTATGTAACGATATCCATGTTATAGTGCCGTTGTTCGAGGGACTATTTTTCGTATGTATGTATTTTACTTGCACACATATCAACAATTTTTATTCATACTAACATACTTTCAAAAGTGGAATATAGTTCTAAGAAACTATCTTAAGACATCTGTCTAAATAATGAATTTAGGTTTTTTCGTTCTGGGTATGGATATTTTGTTCTTTGGACGTCTTCATGGGGTACGCAACAGACGAAAGCCTACGACATAAGTACCGTTGTATTATTTATACATATAAAGATTTATTTATTTTACTGTGCAGTTGTAATTAAATTTTTACCATTTTTTATTCTCCTAAACTAAATTACCTTCTGCATATTACAACTAATCTTAAATTACTTGACGTATTTTTCATTTTTCTTATATCTGTTTAAGGTATCGACGCTGCGAAGAGCGCAGCAGGACTCGCGAAACAGACAGTCCATGCTCGAGTCCAAGGTGCAAGAGCTGGAGTCACTCACCAAGTCACTGCCAAGAGGTGCTTCTAGTAAGTACATTGAATTCATGTTTCATCATTTGACTTAACGTCTAAATACTAAATGAAATTGTATTTATTGTTTTTTTTTTTTTTGATATAGGAAGATTACATAGACACTGCCGATCATGGAAATCTATAATTAACCCCAGATAACATCAGAGTCTTACTGAAGGTTAGCCACAGATGTGTTGCTACTTTAGACAAAGTTGGAACGCTTCGGATCAGTATGTCTCCTTTACCACAAAAAATGCAACAATGGCGGACAATTCGTTGAAATTAATGATCGAATACAATAATATGTAACTTATGTGAAAGTTTGGGAATTTAAATTAAAAAATAAATCATTTGTGTACTTCCAGTGGGTGCAATATCCTCGCACGCGCTGCCACTGTGCAACGGGACCGCGAACGGGCACGCCTCGCCCTCGCCCACGCACGCGCCGCTCCCCAACGGGACCGCCTGCCTCCCCAACGGCACGCACTCCCCCTCCCCGCCCTCCACGCTGTCGCCCCCCTCCACACTGGCGCCGCCCCCGCCGCCCGCGCCGCTGCCGCCGCCCCCTCCGCCGCCGCCCTCGCTCGCCCCGCCCCCTCCCGCGCCGCCCGCTCCGCCCGCCCCCGGGTTGATGGCTCCTCCGCATCACACTGATGCGATGACGATCAAGAGGAAAGTGGACACGAAGTACAAGTTGCCTACGCTCAACTGGATCGCGCTGAAACCGAATCAGGTAATTTATATAGGTATATTTATACATTTGATCGCTATAATGTATAACATGTCAAGTGATCATTTTCACATAAAAGAAGAAAGCTTTGAAGTACTTTAAACAATAACCACATTGTTTTACTATTTACTATTGTTTAAGTACTTATTAGTAGACTTAAAATTATTACAAAAAAAAAAAACATTTTTTTAATAAATTCGGCAAACATGTGGATAAAGTCTTCGTGTTCGAAATCCAATTCCTTAACCCTACCCCTCCCCAGTTCTGTGGCTCGAACCCTTCAAATGAAACCTAATAATAATTATTATTCTTTATTATTCCTCCCCAGGTCCGTGGCACGATCTTCAACGAACTAGACGAGGAGCGGCCCCGGCGACGGATCAACTTCGCGGAGTTCGAGGAGAAGTTCCGTATCGGCGGCGCGTGTCACGGCAGCGTGGACGCGTGCGACGCGGACACGCTCGCCTCGTTCCCGAGCAAGCGGTTCCGCAAGCCCGACACCGTGTCGCTGTTGGAGCACACGCGGCTCAGGAACATTGGTGAGTTGGTGGTGTTGGATGGTGTTAGTGCGGTGTAGCTGTAGAGATATCCTGAATACGTTGCCGGTAATTTAGATTTGGATATAGACGTGGATTTACGAGGAGAGTTCTAAAAGGTTCAAGACCTAAACTAAAACTAAAGAAGGATTTGTGCCTTCTCCCCGCCTAATCTAAAAGACAACTTTCTCATATATGAACCTTTAGTTTAAAAACTTTATTTAAAAAAGAATTTACCTTAAGTAATACTGATTTGAACTATACTTAGCTGATCTTAACATTAAAATAAATATCGTAATGTCCTGATTTCGTCATTGTATGGATATTTAAAATATATTGTACCAATTTCAGATATGGTTACAGTTACGAAACTATTGTGGATTATTAAAATTCTTTATTTTAGCAACTCCTTAAATATGTAACATCCACGGTATCAACATAAACTCGACTATGAAATAAATCTTCAATTTTCCTTCTTTATAGCGATATCAAGAAGAAAACTCGACACGCCTGTGGAAAAAGTGATGGCGGCGATAAACAACCTCGACTTGAAGCTACTACCACTGGAGAGCGTCGAGATCCTGCAACGCATGGTGCCGACCGAGGCCGAGCAGAAGGCCTACAAGGAGTACATGGCCGAGAAGAAGAACATCAACCAACTGACAGAGGAGGACAAATTCCTAATGCAACTCGCGAAAGTCGAGAGGATATCGGCGAAGCTGTCCATCATGAGCTACATGGGCAACTTCTTCGACAACATACATCTCATAACGCCGCAAATACACGCGATTATCTCAGGCTCGTCGTCGGTCAAATCGTCCCAGAAGCTTCGGAATGTACTGGAGATCATCCTCGCGTTTGGTAACTACTTGAACAGTAGCAAGCGAGGGCCGGCGTACGGTTTCAAGCTGCAGTCTCTAGACACGTTGATGGATACTAAGTCGACGGATAAGCGAGTGTCTCTCCTCCACTACATCGTGGCGACGATCAGACAGAACTTCCCTGAGCTGCTGAACTTCGACACGGAACTCCTGTACATCGACAAGGCTGCGCAAGGTGAGTGATAAATATAATGTTACGTACATATTTAAAATTTTATTTAAAATGAACGCTGGCGCAAAGCTTATGAAATAGAAACAGATAAATGTATATTATTTCGGTGTAAAGCAGCCGTCAGTATATTTGTATCCCGCTCACACTTAGTTGTACACGTTAAGAGCGAGATAGATGCAGAATTTATTTGAAGTTCTCACCTCTATTTAGATTGCCTAAGTAAATTTATTATATTTACATTTTTAATTCGATTTTATTTTTTTTATAGTTTCGTCTAATATGTGAAAGTGGGACACATGTATTTCCATCGTTATAAAAAGAGTCGACGGTATATTTTTTCTCACTCGCACGTTAGTAATAACTCTATTTGCGTCACGCTTACACGTTGCTGAACACGTTTAGAGCGAGTGAGACGTACAATATCTTTGAAAGAGTCGTTCACCTCTTCCGTAGTTATATTGCCCTAGTACTTAGTACGTAGGATGAATTTAATAATAAAAACGTCTCATATTTCTGTGTCGCGTTTCATCCGTAAAAATTTCACCCTCACCCACCATTTTACTGATTCCCCTCTCGCCCCGCTGCACACCTCATGGCGACCCTGTCATCTTAGGCGAATTTTGCTGAAATATGAAATTAGCTCTATCACCAAAAACGATGAACATTAATACGTTTGCGTACGCACGCGCAGTGTCGCTGGAGAACGTGGTGGCGGACGTGTGCGAGCTGGAGCGCGGCATGGAGGCGGCGCGGCGCGAGGCGGACGCGCGGCCGCACGCGCACGCGCTCGTGCTGCGCGACTTCATGCACAACGCGCTCGACAAGCTGCGCCGGCTGCGGCACGAGGCCAAGCACGCGCAGGTACGTGTGCACGTGCAGTGCGGAGTAACGTGCACGCCACGACGTTGGATACGACGTGTAATATCGAATACACTGGGTACTATTGAATACAACGGGTAGTTTATATACAAAGGGTAATATTGAATACAACGTGCAATCTTTATATATGTAAAGGGATTCCGACTGACTGACTTATATATCAACGCACAGCCGAAATTACTATATCGAGATCCTTGAAATTTGGTTTAGGCGTTCCTTTTATGGTGTATGTCATCGATAAGAAAGGATTTTTAAAAATTCAAACCCTAAAGGGGTTAAATAGGTGTTGAAAGGTTGTATTAAATAGAACGGATATATAACGGGTAGTATTAAATACAAAAAGTAATATTGAACACAACGGGTAAAATTGAATACGAGTTGAATATTGAATTGACAGAAATTCGTAGCGAGTTGTAACGAAATTTCGTCTTAATTCACTCAGCGCTGACACTTGCAGCTCCTAGTTTGAGTGGTACCATTCAAGACCGACGCCGATAGTCACTCGCGCTAGGGTCTACATATTAATATAATCAATCAGTTTGTCTGTGTTTGCAGGACTCGTTCGCGGAGTGCGTGGAGTACTTCGGCGAGGCGCCGCGCGGTGTCGACGCGAACGCGTTCTTCTCGCTGCTCGTGCGCTTCACGAGGGCATTCAAGGTAACCTCCTTATAAACGTATAATCTATTAAAAAATTAACATATTAATGTGTTACCTTTAAATAAATTTGGGTCAATATCGACCCATAAGTCTCCTTTAATTGGAAAATTAACATTTTTAGCCATAGTGCAATTTAGACATTTTGTTACTTAAACCAAATCTTCATTTGATTTTGTCCTATAATTTCGCGTTAATTTTGACCAAAACGTAATAGGTCAAAATTATCAAACTATGTTTGTATTTTTTATGCATAATGCTATGCATTCCTGGCCAAAACCATAGTTGAATAAACTATGACCCATTAAAACAACACGTAGAACATTACTGACAGGCATTTGAATACAAACGTTATTTCTTGACATTCAACGGCCAGCATACGCAAAAATACTTTGCACCAGTCTACATTTTCATATTTAATGTTTAGATAAATGTAGCGTTGCTAAACACACAAATATAAATATTTCCAGCAAGCAGACGCAGAAAACGAGCAACGCCGGCGGCTGGAGCAAGCGGCCCAGCAGGCCGACCACGACCCCAACAGGGTTAAGATTGTACAGAAGAAACAACAGGTAATGCACGCTGTACATTATAAATGTATGTTGTATATATCGTGTACTTGTTAGATTTGGTGTATACATTTATAAAAATAAAATTATTATTTAACACGCAAGGTATTAATTTTTGTTTAAGAATAGTCAGGGTTGTTACTTGACAAAATAAATATTTTTGTAACCAGTCAGAATTATATTTTTACTGATAAACAGAGATGAATAATATTTCAACGAATAGACCCTTTACATATTTACATTAACTTAAAAATGAAATACTTTATTTAACTCTTAAAGTATAAAATCTACACATATAATTAAATTGTACTTATGACATTAATTATAATGATCATCAAAATAATTTTATTTTTCAAAATAATGTGTGATTAAACAAAGTAAGTCATAATGATGGCAGGGTGCGGGAGATTTTTAAATATAAATGATGGACCCTTAATAAAAATATTATTAATTATAATTTAGAGTGCAAAAACTGTATATATATTCCCAAATTGTATGCACAGTAATAAAGAAAGTATTATTTAAAAATGATTTGTATGATATTGAAAGCTGTAAAATATTATTTGGCTTAGTGGCTCTGTGTACAACGCTTAAATTGGTGAATGGAGTCGTGCGTTTGTTGTAGTTTTTGGTTGCATACCATTGACCTTCCAGTGAATGAACGTCGTTTAAATGTCCCACATAAAGGTAGAAATAAAACATGCCTACGCGTACTTTTGTTGCATTAACACGTTCAATGAAATCATGATGTAGCTTGAGCAAAAATATTTTCATGAACGTTGCAAAAAAAATATTTTTTTTTCTCAAGTTTTCTTAGGGTTTCGTACCCATAGGACAAAAACGGAATCCTGTTAAGCCTCTACTATCAGTCTATCTGTCACAGGCCTCTATATCTTGTACCGTAATAGACAGACGTTTAAATTTATTACAGTGTGTATTACTATGGTCGGTGTAATAACAACTACTAAAAATAAAGTCGATCTCCATACAAGTATCCGATATTTGTTGGCCGATATTGATATAATTTTCAGTTATAATACAAAAAAGTAATAAAAAAGTAGAAACTTCGACTTGCAATTGACCAATAATTTGGTAAATATTGCACAATGTACAGGCTCACGTGTAAAGTTGGTTATCAACTCAACAATTTCTAAGCAACAACATCTTAAGAAGTGTTTTTTCGACATACATTTCATGAATATAGTTCTAAACACGACATTCATTTATTGGTAGGTTAATGTTGCATATTTTTTTGTAATACCTAGCATTGAAATTGAAACCGACGACTGTTCTGAACAGTAATACTTCAAGTAACATTTGATTGCTTGATTTTTTTTTGTTATGTAATAACTTTGTATATAGTGTTGCTAGAAATATCGCTGTCTACTTACGTTTTATACTAATTCTTCTTTGATATTTTAGTTTTTTGTATATTTTTATTATGATCTTGTACAAATTTACATTTTTTTAAATTTTGTTTAATCAATTTTACAAAGGATGATAAAACTATGACAAATTAAACAAAAATACATGTTTATTATGTATTTTAATGCATAATAGTAGGTGTTAAAGTACCATACGAATATTATTACATCAATATTCTAACGAACTTATGAATATTTTAACAGAACGGTAAGCCACATGCACGGCAGTGCACGGCTAAGACCTAAAACATTATAAAATGGTATAAATATCACAATTCACTCACAACACTGGTTAATTCTATTTTAACACTATTTTTAATAAAATTGTGATTTTAGATAACGAATCTAGAACATACTTAGGTGAAGGTGTCACGTGGTATCGAATGCAACGGTTTGATTTCATTTATTTATTCATTCATTTTATATTATAACACGGTGCTGGATTATTATTTTGGTATATATTTTATTATTAATTTGTGGATATGGCAACTTTTCTCGTTTTTTCAATAATACTTTCAGCTTATTTCCATTGTTATTGTTATTATATATCATCATATGAGTTAAGATTGTATTTAGTTTTTTTTTTTGCAATATTTTTCCCCCAATAACAAGTGTTGCCACATCCACAGCATAGAGTAGTAGTAATAGTAGCGTGGTGATGGTAACACCGTGATGACTTTCCTCGCAGAGGTTTAACTACGCGGCGGTCAGTGCGGGCCTGCTGCAGCAGCAACTGGCCCAACTGAGGCAAAGCGTAGAGCACTAGCGACCCTAGCGCTACTGACTGTCTAGACTAGTCAGACTAGACTAGTCGGCCGCCGGACGTATACGGTCTGGGCGTAAGTCGATCTTGTTCAGGGGGCCTTACGTGTTGCGTGTGTGCGAGTGTTTGTGTATACTAACTGTGAGTGTGTGCGAGGGGAACGCGATTGGTTGGTTGGTGTATAGTTTTGGACATGTTATGCAATATATTTAAAATATGAAAAACAGTATTCTCTTGAATATTTAGGTCCATGCGTTAAAAGATTGGATAGTTACGTTAACATAATTATATAAAAATAAAAAATTGAACATCAATTCTTTTTCCAAGTAATTATGCAAAAGTATGTAAAGAAATATGAATCAACGCTTTGAAACGTAAAAATAAAGATTTTTGTATTAACATTTTTTATTGCAAAATGAAGTTATTTTCTTTATCCTGTTAGGAGGAAGAAAATAAATCCATTTTGTTTATTGTTTCAAATATTTAGTGTATATTAATAAGTAAATTCAATTATATTAAGAATAATACTAATTGGTAAAAATTGTCACTAACAAACTATACACCAACTAACACGACACTGGCAACACCGGAGCGAGTGACTAATACGGCAACACCGGGGTAACTGGGACGCATGACGGGCCCACACGAGGGTAGGCTTCCCTAAACACGCTTGGCATGACCACTCGATCACAGCGGGCCCTGTTCTGGTATGTCGACGTAATGGCTTGTTTTGTCAAACATTTATATAATTGTCATAGATCTAAATTAATGAATCGTATAAAGTAATTCTTTTCGCCGAGTACAAAAACTTGTAAAGAAATAAATAAATATCAAGTATCTAGTGAGTTAAAGGTGGTGAAACTCTTTGATGTTACCACAAACCCATCTTTTTATGGTTTTGAGGGTATTACGATAAAGCTGTTTGGCTTTTTTAAGGCGCAACGCTTCGGAAGTATGTGGTCGACTTTCAGAATATTCTTCTCAATTTTTATAGAGGTATTAAAAATGTCTATGAGCCGTATTGACCATGTAACTTCAGGTTGACGCGTGCTCGTGTATTGAATCGTGTAATATGTAATAATATAAACGTTTCATTAAATGTCCAACTTCTTTACGTTATATTTCTTAACAATTTTTAGAGACATTTTTCTAAAATTAAAAATACACCTCTTGTAATTTTTCCTATAAAAATCCTGTAAAAATATTTTTTAAATAGATTTATCACTTTTTAAAGGTAGGCCGCATTAAAAATATAAAAAATGATTTTTTTTCTCCTGCATTATGGAAAATAGCAATTTTTAATTTAAAGTGCATGCAACACTTTAGTTTATACAATTATATGAAATATGAATGACTAATATATTAAATTAAAGGACACTTATGTCAGTGCGTATTAGAATTACAATTCGACAGTTACGTGAGTGTTTGACAAATAAAGCCATTCGTGACGTGAGCGAAATAGGGCCCGTCCACATCTGACCACTAGGTGCCATGTACGGTGGGCCACGCGGCTGTGTACTAACCTCAATGTTTGAAAAACGTATGAATGGATCATACAGCTTAACTCGAATAATTTCATGGTTAAATTATGTGGTTTCTTCGTGATATATTTGGTGGAGAATGGATAAGTATGATAAAATTAAAAAGTAGGACAACGACATGGATGATAGATTTGGATTAATGATTTGTCTATTTTTAGTATATTAAGTACCCCTTTACTTAAGATATGCGATTTTAATTCATTTACTGCTGATATTTCGATCCAGTTGAATTAGATTGGAATTGCAGTTGTATAAAGAAATTAAATCCACATACAATGAATTCCTTATTAAAATTTATCAATTTCACGATAATTTATTAAGTAGTCTAAAATAATATAATTTTTTAATTGTAGCAAGACTAATTAAAATTCATACTAATAAAAAAATATATATTTGAGTGAACGGATGCAAAATGGTTTTTTTAATAGTGATTCAATCCTTGTCTGTCATGTAAGGATAGAACCCCTAATCCAGTTGTAATAAATCAAGAATTAAATAATAATGGAAGATACACTGGATTTAAAAATTACAGATTACTCTCTCTACATTATCCTTATGTTTATAATATTGAGGAAATCACTTGATAAATTTCAAATTTATCAAATATTTATAAAATTTCTATTACGGATACTTTAAACAGTATTTAGGTTCAGAAAGGTTTAGGACTAAGTTCGCCCACCGTATTGTCAGTTCACATCAACAAGACTTATTAAAAAGTCAAATGTAACATCACAATAGTATAGACAGTTTCCCGAGTTGGAACCTTATAAAATTTTAGGAAGTGTAGACAACATTGTCCTTCTTAGACAAAACGACAGATGAAAGACAGTTTTGTCTGAAAATATACAGACATTATTTATGTTTATGCATCAATTAAGTTCCATTGTACGGACAATGTTATATGCTTCCTAAAATTTAAACGGCATGGATTTTTCCCGATTGGTGTGGTGTAGGATTACGAAATAGATAGACTCCGAAATGGCCTGTAATACACATCCCACAGATGATAGTATAGATAGATGTCACGTATACAACAAACACCATGATTCTCTTTAGTAGGTTTTTAGTGTTAGAGTTCACATAATACTAAATAAGTGCAAGTATATTATTATCTACTTGGTATACAAAGTCTGTGCTATAGACAAAGTACGAAATAGACTCCAATCCATACATCAGTTAGTAGACGGTATCTAAAAGTATAATGTCATCGAATGTATATGTTCACAATTAACAAAATGCCTTTTCTGATCCTTATAGTAAGCTTACAAACTTATATTTATGAAAAACTTTAACTATTAGATGTCTATCTAATTACTTTGTCTATATTCCATACTATATCGTACAATGCTATGTTTTTTTTTTATAAACGGATAAATTAGGACAATGATTTTTGCTCCTCGGTACATATAGTCAATACTCATAAATCTTACTTCGTACCTACACAGTACAGTCAATATAACCTTTTAAATTAAAATTAACCAACCAACAGGCACATAACCTTTTTGTTACGAAGGTTTTTGATAATGTTTATATTCGAGTGAAAAATAAATTTTGTCACACGCGTTCATTGAATAAAAGAAATTAAAAATACTTTTGTTTGATAGTAAACATTTGTTTTGCGCCATTTCTAACCGTTCTATATTTATCTCTTTTGTTTTTTTCTTCTTGTATTCTGTGTAATTACGTTACGAATTATTATAAAAAATATGAAAACTGTATTTATATTGTTATAATTTTCTTCCTAACGCTGCACAAATGCATGGATTTAACAGGGCATGTGTTTTATATACTATATGCATTTATTGCTTCTGATGTAATTTAATATTTGAATATTTGTTTATTACACTGAAATATTGATATATGATAATATAAATATTTCAATTAATTTATGGCTATTTTCGCTTTCGCGTGATGTTGCTTCTTGTTGTCTAGGATATTGTGGGAAGTTTTTATGTTGTTGTTATTGGCATTCTTATAAAACAATTGTTTAGTTTATTTAGGCTAGGACTTAGTCTATCATCGTCTGGTTTAGTATAGTAAGCTTACTTTGCGTATTTTTGTCTTTTAAAATGTATGTAATTATATCTATAAAATAATAATTTCTTCGTTATGCTAACGTTGTTTAGTATTTCGATGGTTACGATTTTTTTAGTCCTCTTAAAATATACAATTCGTATAATATTTTATTTTTTACTAATATTTTGTAGCACTGTAGTTTTATCTGTGTATTATCTTGATGAGCACAAAAACATAGAGAAAAACATGCATTCACCTATAGATAAATAGGTATATCAATCACTATACGATAGAACATTTCAATTTATACGATAGCATACGTGTGGATTAGAATATGAGAATTTAAATACGATTGTCGTAAATTATGATTAACAATTGTTGCAATATGATCATTTTGAAACTATAGTTCAATGAATTACATGTAGGTTATTTGTATTGTTGTTCATCATAGTTTATTGTGACTGGCATTTTATTAGCGAAATCTATGCTTTTTTGCATGGCTATTTTGCAATACTAGTTTTAGAGATTTTTAGGGACAAAAGGTAATATAATTTATTTATTTATACAATTAGGATTTTGAGACGACTTTTATAAAGAATATTTAATCTTTAACTTTAACTTTGTTATATTATTGTTTAAATTTACTTGTATACAATTCGACCTGAATGAGATTGTTATATAACACAAGGTTTTTTGACACAATTGTAGTGTTACTCTCAATAAATATCAATTTACTGTCATACAATTTATTAGACATAAATAGATCGTTTTTTTTTTTAACTGCAACTGTATTATTCCTTCGAAATGTCCAGGAGGCGGTGATCAACGAGCTGAAGACGAAGTCGCAGTCGGTCGGCGAGAAGAAGCTGCTCCACCAGGACGAGGTGTACAACGGAGCGCTCGAGGACATCCTGCACGGTCTCCGCAGCGAGCCGTACCGCCGCGCGGACGCCGTGCGCCGCTCGCACCGCCGCCGGATCACCTCGCACCGGCTGTCGCGCGGGCTCGACGACCTGGACGTATGATACCGGGCGCCCGGCGGAAGGCCGGACACGAAGCCAGCGACGCCGCACGCGAACACGCACGCGCGCAACGGCACGGGCACGGACACGCGCAGGGAGGCGGGGTCGCCGCGTGCGAACACGAACGCGCGCAACGGCATTTGCACGGACGCACACACGCACACGAACTCGCACACGCGCGTGCACGCGGAGGCGGAGTCGCCGGGACGCACGCACGCGTACACTCAATCGCCGGTACGCAACGCTGTTCTAACTATCAACGCTCGCTGTAACGCGAACTCGGTTCCCCATTCGATGAAGAAGCGCAAGGACCTCGACATGGTACACAAGAAGCAGACGATCACAGTGTACAATATAGAAGACAACGTGGACTTCGAAACGCACGCGCGTAGACCGAAGACGTCGGCGTATAAGGTGGTGCCGTGCGACCGTGAAGTGGAGGAGCGGTGTGAGCTGATCAAAACCACGTATGACGTCATAAGCAAGTACACGCGAGCGATGTTCGACAAGCAAAACGAAACGGTCGTCTAACCTGTGTGAATGTTGATCGTGCTGAATGTTCTCAGTAAAAATATAAAAGACTATGTCGATTTCAGTGTAGATTGACGCGCTAGTGGAACGAACACTTTCCGTTATAACGAAGTGTAGAGCAATATTCGACAAGCAAACGAAACGGTCGTCTGAACTGTGTCTGTGTTACGCGTATTGCGCTTGTTGTATGTTTAATAAGTGATAGTGATGCTAAGACTGATTTATCGATGCAATATTTGATTATAAATATACACTTAGTCGTTTCCTCTTCTCTACAATAATTAGTCCGTTCATATTATTAAAACGTGGTCTCAGGAGTTTTGATCAAACTGTGAAGCCTAAAATAAATGGTAATGATTGAAATTTGAAATAGAAACCCCTTTACAAGCGCAATACGCGTGAACCCAATATTTAATACGCCTATTTTCCATTCCAAGTCACTCGCAACGAACGCGATATTTTGCTAAAGACGATTTACAACGTTTTTATTTCTATACATGAAGCTAAGCTTTACGAGTTTACAAGTGGGACCGCGCAACCGTCTCGTTCTAGCGCAAAGCAATAAGTGAGATAGAAGTATGGACGTGTCGTGCTCTCTAGGGCCCGTAGTACCGCTAGCAAGGCCTCGATTTAAACGCACAGTTTTTTACTCAATTTTTTCTATAACCCCCCAGAAACGTATTCGTAATGTAATTTTTACACATTTGTATTGTACTCGTAACACTATAGATGATAAATTGTAACAGTGTCCTTATAAAACAATTTTACAAATATTACGTAGTCAATAAGCGTATTGTAGTGTATTATACACCGCTCAGTAACACGATGTTGCATTATGTTGCGTGTGGCGTTCGCGAGCGGCCTAAGTGCATTTATATGTAGCATTTTGTACCTACCGATATTGTGATAGTTCAAAAGTGATTCCCCCTAATTTTGTGTATTTTTTTGTTATCTGGCAACATTGAAGACAAGTTTGATTTTTAGCGACCTGATTTTGTATATGTTTCCGATATTGTAACGCATTACACTGGTTTTCTGTATAGATGCAATTATATAATAATTAATATCTTGTAATTATATTAGGTTTGAATTTTTTAAATATGTTTCGAACGGCTCATTTCCTTTGTATTCCAGTTTGATTGAGTTGATTAGGGCGGTTTGTTTTAATTATTTAATAAATAGCGATAAATAATAATTATTTAATTTAGATGAATGAATAGAGCTGATTTGATTAGGTTTATTCTCCATCTTGTGCTGTTTTTTTCTCGTACTTTCTTTTAATTCTGTAAATAATTTGCTCCTTGATTTTGTATCAATGCCGGTTCGTAATAATGCTTATAGAATGTAAATATTGTATTTTTATATTTATACCGCTCGATATACCAGCGTATACTAATGCTATTCACGTATTATATAAATATTATGGCGTATAACTTTTGTACTGAATCGGTATTGAGCAAGATTGTGTTTATAATATATATGTTAATATAATGTTTTAAAAAAATAATATATTAATATTTCTTACATAGTATGCACTGTCGTTACGTTGAACTTGTAAGTGGGATTTTATTTAGGTACTGTTCAAGTTAAAATGTAGAATTATTTATAGCAATTTTAAAAAACTTGTTTTTTTTTCATAGAAAAATGTGTTTCCATTTTTGTGTTTGGGTCACTGTGTGAGGGTGTGACTAAATAAAATTTTATTTACACATTTCAACGTAAATAAGGGTGCTTTTCGCACATATTACAGTAAAATAATGTGTTCGTTTTTTATTTCATTTTTAAAGTAATTTTCGAGTCGCTTTTTGATAGAATTGTTCTAAATTTTACAGGGTTAGGACGTGCACAAAATGCACAAAATTACTGAATCGTTAAGACTAATTTGCTTGGTGTTATCTTGTCAGGATTATTGATCTGTTTCAGTGGTTTCTTGAGGTTACAATATTATGTTCCAAAAGTTATTATGACTCCCAATTATAAGCATAAATAATTTAACATGCATGATTTTATCTACGAAATGACTGGTTTAAGAATCTCATGTAATTTTAGGTTCAAAAATAATCTGTATCACTTTTTGCCAAAGCTTTTTGGAAGGCGTAATTTCCTTGCAGGAAAAAGTTGACACCTTTCTTACTTTTAACTTTAATAAGCTTATTGATACTACAGACAATTAAAGAACTATTTTCCAATAAATAGCATTCTTTTAACCATATTTAGGCGAATTATTTTTACATTTCTCTCACAACACTATTAAAAGAGTATATGTTTATAATTGGGACAAGTTGATTTAAGTTTCGTAGAAGTTTATAATAATGTTTTATACTGTATAGTTATTTTGTATGTGATGTGTACATGAGAGTTTTAAAAATTTCGTTCAAATTGCATGTACGCTAGTGTTAGAAACAGTATTCAGTGATGCAATAAACAACATACATTTAAAATTTGTTTTATTTTCAACATACCATTGTTTTTGTTTCCCTATATAAAAGTATTTAAAAAAAGTCATTATATTGTAATGTAGATAATACATAGTATAGTGTGCATATGAATTATCATAAATGAGGCTGTCAGCGCAAAAGGTGGTGTAAGCCATAATTTTTTATGATTGCACTTTTGGTGTAAAATACTAAATATATAATCCATTAATTACTCCTAAGTGCATTATTGGGGGTTGGTAGTTAGCAATGTTACCCTCAACAATGCACTGAGGAGTAATATTTTACACCAAAACTGCAATCATAAAAATTGTGGCTTACACCACTTTTGCGCTGATAGCTTTAAATATCATATAAATTTGGGCATTGTGTTACCATTTTAAAAATAATACAAACTTATTGAAAAAAATTGCAAATTTCTATCACTTGCTTTATTTTGTGAGAAGATTTATTTCTCAATTCTACTATATAATCACTCTTATGGGTATTATTTTAATACAGTTTAATTATAATAAATGCCTAATTCAATAAAAGTAAATTAATTTCATTCAACAAAATTATTGTTCAAATTAATTAGTTACAAAGTTAAACCCAAAGATTTTTTATGTGCAATACTTTTTATCCTCTTCACAATGGTATCTACCTCAGCCATAGCTCCTATTCCTGTATCTCCACACATGAGTGTCTTCTCAATGGGTGGTATTTCCTCATGGCCCCATTCTTTCAGTGTTGCTATCTGCTTTGATGTGATTGGGTGTTGCCACATTCGAGTATTCATTGCAGGACAGAACAGCAGGGGTTTGGTAAAGTCCCATGCTCTTGTTGTACATGTGAGAAGATTATCACAGATACCCTGAAATTATATTTGTATATATTGAGCTATATAAGTAATACTGTAGTGCAATCAGGGAAATGGGTCTGACAATATTTTAGTATAAGTTTATTGCTACCCATTCCTTGTTGTGACCAATTTAAGGAAGAAAAGAGTGACAACTAAAGTTGATAAAAGTGCAAATCAATGTACTAAAACAAATTAGGTTTGAAAAAATTCTTAAGTAAGACAAGTCTTTTCCAATAACCAAAATGATAATACAGTACATGAAAGGCAATATAGTTGTAAATTTACTGATTTCATATATAGCAATATCAATACTAGAGTACCATAAACTTACAGGTGAACAGTGTATTGCAAAAATCAATTTTGTCAACCAATTACATATATTGTTTCATTTTCAACAAATTCTTTATTAATTATTTTCTATACTTTTTGATTTAATTCATGCTTCATCAATATTTATCCTTTGTACAATATATATTTGAATTTATAATTAAGAGAATTTTAAGAAGTATTTGTTACTTTATTTGATTTGCAAATGCACATTATTTGTGCACATGCTTAAATTTTCAGAATATTGTTAATTTATTTGCACATTAAAGACTCATATAATGCTAAAAAGTACCTGAGCCATCTTAGCCAGTGTGTTGGCGTCAAGTGGAGCTATGACCATCATGTCCGCCTGCTTACCAAGCTCAATGTGCAGCACAGGATCACCTCTCCTATTCCAACTTTTCCATTCACTCTCATCATCCACTATAGTTATGTTTTCTGGCAGATCAGATTCAAGGAAAAAATGCTTTGCTCGTTCAGTTACTATTACAGATATGATCTGGGGAACCAAGCATAGGTTTTATTATCTATTATTTAAACACATTTGTTGGGTTTTGTGTGAAAAAAGTAAGTTGTAATATTGTAATTTTAAGACAGAGCCTGATTTCTGTATTTAGTCCTACTTAACTTTACCTCTGTTCTCTGTCTGTCTAATCTTTCCTAATGTCTTATTAAAGTATATAATCAAACTATAACAGAATGTGCAAATTCATTACATACTATTTAAACATTACATACTATTTTTTTTTAAATAATATACTACTGTGGCAGGGAATCTAGGATGCCTCCGATAGTTATTTATTACTCTACATACCGTACAAAGCACAACATAACTATTGTTATTAGACATAAATAGTTGTGCACTGATGCCTCGGTGGCGACCTCCCGCTACTCATCAAGAAATGACGTATACCGTATTCTGAATCACGCTATCGGAGTTTTCGGTTCAGCTAACATCGCGCATATATACAAGTTCCGAACAGAGACTATCGGTGCACGGCCGCTCCCAAGGCATGATCACCTAGCCTGGCGGGAGATCTCCCTTTGACTCTAAAGTCTAATCAAAAGGATCCACCTTCAGAACTAATGGAATATATTTAATAACCTCAAACATGTAACCTTCTTGAGAAATTTCTGAATCCAGTAAAGATTTTATTAACAGGGGAAGTTTTATACTAGCCACGCTACCTGTTGCGGCTAATAAAAGTTTGTATTTAGGTAAATCCATTCTGAAACGAAAATTGAAAAAATAAATAAAATTATCAGCTGATTGTTTTTAAACTTGTGATAGGTTGATATTGACAGTGACTTAACTGATAGCTGTTATCAAACATTCCTTCGTTTAGAAATATTATAGTTGAAAATTGATTCTAAAAAGTATATAACCAATAATTATCTTATAAAAAATATCTTAAATTAACTGATATCTAGTCTTTTACGAACGCGGAACTTAATAGAATACCTAAGTGATAAGTGCAACCCATCTCACATTGGTATCACAGAATAAATATTAATATTTAAATTACATATTTAGATAAGTGGTGTTTATTCCGTGTTATTAGTTTGATTGTTTAACATGTCCATAATTTTATATAAGGTAAAGCAATAAAGACAAAGTCTCCTTATTCTTTGGGTGGTAGAATCTTTGCAGTTTTTTTCAAATTTGTGTAGAACGGAAAGAATTTAAGGCCGTTCAAATTGACAGACGTCAGAATCTGTCATTTCGATAACGAATGTCGGTTACCGTCATGTTATGTCAATATTCTCAAATGTCAATCAAGTGTTAACTGTTACTTGGTCTGTGTACTCTGTGTTAGTCTTTCGTGTTTATCGGTCGAAGATGGTGTGTTCATTTGTTGCGATAAAGTTTACTACGATATTATGACCGCGATAGTAAAACTGGATTGCTGATATTTTAAAGTTAATGTGTGTAGAATAATGTTTCGTTAATTAAATTGTGTCAGTGCAGTGTTGTGAAGTTGGTAAAACTAAGTTGTGTTAAGATGGATGGAAATTCGAAGTACTACGAAGGCTGTGGGCAGGAAGGGCCGATCCGGTGCATATTTCTGTGTGAGTTTCACCCGACGGCCGGCCCAAGAATAACCTGTCAAGTGCCCGAAAACTACATTTCAAAAGAAATATTCGATACTGTCAGTCACTACATCATTCCCAAAGTTCAGTTACAAAGATGCACACTAACAGTGTAAGTATTCAAAGTTCCCACTAAATTGTTGACAAATACTAAAAATCGTGATTGTACCATCCTATAAGATCTGTCCAAAGTATTTGTTTATGCCATTTCGAGCAGTATTGCTATTGTAATAGGTGTCATAATAGTCTGCGATGATATATTTGAACACAAAAATGTGTTCCGTGATTATGACATATCTTGTTTACAATTTTAAATGGTAAACAGTTCAATATATTAACATAATATGGTCATAAAGTTGTTTGTTATTTTTAACTGAATTAACCACATTAATTTACATTAATGATCAAATACCATTATGGTTCAATAACAATAAATGTCTTAGTTATGATTGTTGTAAACATATTATTTCGTGATTACAACGAAGATATTTAAAATAGCTTATTTTAAAATTTAACATTATGATCTAAGTTGTTTTAATAAATTCATAATCAAATATGTCTATTTACGCCAATTATTTGGTATTTTCATTAAATTATTTTAAGTAATTTTATTTAAAAAAAGCATAAAATTGTGCTTTTTTTTATAAAAAAAAAATATATGTTATAAAATGACCATTAATATAGTCTTTATTATGTTAAGTAATTCCATTTAATTCCTTTTTTATTTTCAACTTAAATTAGAAATAATTTATTTATAATACAAGCCACTAGAGTTTTTTCACATAATATTTTGTATTCATAGAAAAAAATATACATTATTTAATGTTTCATTTACAGTACACTACTGGGCTCCAAGATCCTGGGCTTTCCTGTGAGGATAGACAATAAGAAGTATGCCCGGAACGCATACTACTTCAACCTGTGCTTTGTGTGCGATGCCTGGGCAAGAACTGTGCATCTGGAGCCCTTGGTCAAAAAACTGACAGAATATTTGGTGAGCTTCATATAAATTATTATTATAATTTAACAAAAATGTTAAGTTGTATTGAGATAACATTTTAATAATAAGAAAAAAATATAGAATAAGAAATATAATTAACATTGCTAGACTCCTATTGATAAATAATCCTTATTGTTAATATGTGTAATAAAATATAATTAATTCAAAATTTGCATAACAATAAACATTTCAGATTTCTAGCAAATGATAAATAGTGACAACTTTTATTCTTATTAATTTGAAAATGACTGCAAGTATTTTAAGTAATTATAAAATTATATGCGAATAGAAAAAGTCTTATAATTTAAAAAACAGTATTTCAATTTTAAATTGAATATAAATGCTGCATACAAATTACTGTCTCTAGGATATTACTATGAAATGAAATAATCATTTTTTTGTTGCTGTTTCTTCAACTACTTTTCAAATTTAGTTTTGTACACACATAATATAATCATCTATATTTTTTCAGCTTTCAATGGAATTAGAAACAGAATGGTTATCTAAGCAGTCACTATCAGGTGACGCCAAGGCTCTGAGTGGCCTGATGCGGCAGGTGATGCAGGACATCAACAGCAGGCGAATGTGTACACTTACAGGTCAGTTTATTCAAATCATGTGGTATTCACTAATCGACAAAATAAAGGAAATGTGCAGCAGTCTTCCTGTATACAGTGAAAGCTCCTTATTCGTGGGAGTTATGGTAGCCTATTTTTAATGAATACAGGAGGCCTATGGCCAGCTGTGGACTTTCAATAACAATATATTTCTTTATTCTTCTCATCTGTTGACGAGCCGCGTGGCGGAGCAGTTACCATACCGATCTAACGCGCAGTGGGTCCCGGGTTCGATCCCCGGCCAGACAGACATCTAAATGATGAGTTTAG
>DWNE01000532.1:0-28029 GCA_018249875.1 Cecropterus toxeus | reverse complement strand
TGCGCGCTCAAAAATGACCAACTCGGGAACCAATAATTTCCGAGGAAAATTGATGAGTTATTTTTTGTTTATTTAGTCTCACAAATCTACCATTTAAGTTTTCGGCACGCTCATCATTTACGCACGCACATCATTTACGGCCTGTATGTATATTATGACTAGTACTAGAACTAGTACTAGTAGTAGTAGTAGTAGTAAATCGGTGTATTCCACTTTGATCACCTAGGTGATCAAAGGCGATTCATAGGTGTCCTTTGGTCATCTGAGATAAAATCACCTGGGTGACCATAGGCGACTAAAGGAAATAATTAATTATCATCAACATTCATCATTCCATCATTTTATGATGGTGGTGATTAAAGAATACTGAAATAATAGATTTTCTTAAAGTCGCCTATGGTCACCGAGGTGATTATGTCTCAGGTGATCAAAGGACACCAATGAGTCGCCTTTGATCACGTAGGTGACGTAGCAAGAGTAACAAATGCTAGGGCTCGCGTCTCTAGGGGCCCCGCGGTCCAACACCTGTTCTTTAAACAAATCATACTCTACATGAGTATGATTTGCTTAAAGAACTTTAAACAAATCATACTCTATATGGGTATGATTTGCTTAAAGAACTCGATATTGAAAGTGTCATCTCTAAATTGCCCATATTAAATCCAGAAAAAAACTATAATTGTAACAATTTATTTGTAAAAGTTTATTTGTAAGGTTTTTATACCCTTAACTTGAGAGCCTATAGCAAACCAAGGGCCTCCTGAGGGAATTAGCTATAGGCCTCACGCTGGTTTAATACAAAACTGTACACCGGTAAATGCAGTAAATGCGTGTTGTGTGCAGGGCGGATACAGCGTGGCGCGATCCCAGTCGGCGGCGGGCGCGCGCAGCAAGTCCCCGCGCCGCTCGCTGTCCCCGCCCGCCGACCGCGACGGCTGGCGCTACACAGGTCTACACGACGAACAACAACCGTTCTCGTACACGTGACCCAAATCACATATAAACTGCAACCCAACTCAGCTCACGTTAAGCTGGCTGCTGTGACGCGTTTATATCTCATTTGGAACTAACCCGTTGATTGACTTAACTATCTTGCGACTACGTCATGTACTATTTGGAATTTAGGATGGCCCAGTCGCAATGTAGTTTGCATTAATGTTTCCGGTAACCGTATCGCATACTTTTAAGTAACCGACTCTACTTGTCTTCCATTGGTGGCGTTTCTAATGTGAGTTCTTGTTAACGAGTTTATTCATAAGGATTGACATGACCGTTTGTGTCTTATCGATTTCACTTGTCCACTCGGTAAGTTTTATCGATAGGACTCTATTGCCCTCAAAACAAAACGCTTATGTCATTTCCAAATTACACTTCCCTATCTTTAAAGGTAGTTTCTATCTTGACAGACACGATGAGAATATTTATTTAAACCGATCGTTAACAAGAGCTACATACATACATGGTTTTACAACGATATGTGTACGAATTCATTTATCATTAATATCTTTCGTATGTCCGTGGAGGTCGATCAGCGGGCCCCGACCCCGCACGGAACACTGTCGCCGAGACACGCACGTTTCTCGCCGCGTCGCTCATCACCACTTTACTGCCACTTACTGTTTTGACTTCCTCCTTGATTTTTATTTCACGCATCTTCCGCTAACCTCGTCCTATTCTACCCGATACGAGCACGCTCTTCACTTTACTTAACCGTGCGTAGCGTCCACGACTTGTTTCGATCGTGGGCGCATCGCGCAATTTATCGTCGATATCACAATTTCTTATGATTGCATGACCTTTCAAATCTGTTATCTAATTTCTATCTCGAAGGCGATCCCCGTAAGTGTTTATAATTTTTGTACGTTATAATGTTTTCTTACTGTTCATGTCTCATGTTACACTAATAACTTAGTACGGCATGATGGGTGTAAGTTATCGAGGTAGGGATGTAGGTGTGGGCATGGAGTGTCGTAAGTTTACCGGGCGTGTGTACGATGCCAGTGTGCGAGGAGCGCGGCAACGGGGAGGGCGCGCGGCTGCCGACGCACGCGTACGCGCCGCGCTTCCAGTCGCGCTCGGCCACCGCCACGCCCACCACCAGCCCCAAGAAACGGCAGCTGCCACAAATACCGCATCAGGTAAATCACACAGCACACCTGCCTCTACTAACTTTTATTCTTATTTATTTAAAAGTTTTTGTACACGGTATAATGACAATGCAAATATTAATAAACATGGTACAAAGGACTAATTTCCGATCTATCTGCATTTTAATTGATTTATATATGAACCAAACCCCCATCTAACAGCACATAGATATTGGCCGAACTTGCAATTGTAAGGATAAACGGATGAAACGGATAAAGGGATGAACATTACACACAAAAGATTTTTAACATCTCTGCACCTAAACCATGTGTATATTGTAAATTGAAAACGACTTCTATTAACTGGACATATTAAAATTTATTGATATAATATTAGAACTTCAAAAGCATATTGAAACATGACACGACGTGTCCATCTTAATTCTAGGTAACAACGCATCAATGATTGTCTTCAAATAAAACCTCTATTATTTTTGAAATTGCTTACAGATATCCATAGGCAGAAACCACTTACTGTCAGGTGCATTACATGCACGTTTGCTCCTTCAATCTTATAATTAGCAAATTCTTAGTCAATATTATTTTTAACACTATAACCAGCATGATTAAGCACCGTTACTGGTATGGTCAACAGAGTAGCCAACGGGCGGTGCGAGCGCAGGTGTCGGCGGACCTCGAGGAACGTAAGTGGATCGCCCCGCACCACATTGGCGCCACACTCACCTACCGCAGCACGCCGCAAGGTCTATACACCCACCTTCACTAGCAACCAACTCAGATACATTCATTAAACAACCCTTTCAAAATAGCGATTTGCGAACTCTACTTGAAATTCCGACCCGCGTGGCGCAGCGGTCACCATACTAGTATGTCACGCAGTGGGACCCCGGCCAGATAGAAATGTGAATGTTGAATTTAGATTTCTGTTCTGGGTCTGGGTGTTTGTGTATTCGTCTTTGTGTGTCCATGGCACCCATGTCACAAAAGTAAATCCTGCTGTGGGGCTATGAGTGTAGAAAACGTTATTCTATTTATTACTTGAAATTAGTACATCATAAGTTAACTCCAAATTTTTTGTTACAGTTGCTTAAATTTATCACACTAAAATTCTCCAATATTAGGACATTTAATACTTCTATAACAATTTTCCTAGGTTTCAATTTTTTATTAAATTTGTGTCTTTAAACATCTTCTGCAAATTCAACAATTTACTTTTATCTACCTGCGCCTTATCCACTTCAGCATTCGACTTTCAAATTAAAACATAATATCAAGTCCTTTTTATTGGTTAATATTCGTTATTGGCGAATATCGAATATTAACCATTTTATACAGTTATAATACATTATACACCGTTGGTCTATTGGACTTCGTCTGTCTACGTCTACCTTTACTTCTAAATAAAGTAATTTTTGTAAGACGCAACTGAAAAAGAATTTGATATTGGATATAATTATAGTTATATCCCCATGTGGTTTTATTAATGCCCCTATGTGGTTCGCAAATCTCTACTATGAAATGGCTGTATTACTAACACTGAAACATAAGTATTGTTATTGAATTGCCAACCCCAATGTCTAGTGTTTTTACTTAGCCATGAACCTTTGCTTTGTCCACTCAAACCCAAGGATACAGAAACAAACAGCTCATTTACCAGCCAGAAGCCCTTGCCAGCTTGATTAGTACTTGTAGAAAGTTTAGGATGAAAAATTGCAATAATGCAACCCCATATAGTAACTTGTATATATAATTCTAAACAAAATGTTTCCGATCTTTAAAGAAAGTCATGTGTGTAGTCGTTGCATGTTAGAATATACGAGAACCGCTTATTAATAGCTTTTAATAAAAAACTGCCATAAATGTATATTTTTAAAAATGTTACCAAAACAATTAATTTCAACGCGCTCGCCTCTTTCCAAGAAATAAGAATTTTCGTTTGTTCGAAATACGACCTACTAAATTTCATTTATGTAGGCATACTTATAGCTCTGTAGTACTTCTTATTGAAGCACCACTCCAATTAGTAACATCTTCTCGTTTTAGTGAAGCGACCTCATTACAAATCACTTGTCAAATCAAAATACGTATATCGTGTAAAATTTAAACGGCTATTGTATTCGAAAATGCTTTTAATAAAGTTTCTATGGTTTTCCGTGTATGCGATGAAAATTATACGTACCTCGATTTTCTCCACTTTTACTCAAATTAAAATCCATATTACAAAACCAATTTCAAATATCTGAATTCTGTAATTTTATTCAAAATAAATATTGAAAAATGTAGGAAATAAATAATAAACATAAACATTAGTAAAAAACAAACATAAAAATAGAGAAATAAGGGTAATAACGTAACAACGTGTTAATAAAATAAGGTAACAGCAAGGGGCGTAGCTACCGCCTTATCTACCGTATCAATTATATGGGGCCCCGAACGTGCGTAAGCAAAAATTAATAAAAGCTCCCCAAATTTTGACAAATAGGTAATATAATTATGAAAAATAAATATTTCTTTTCATTTTATGCAAACATTTTTATTATTTTGTGAGAAAAAGTAAACCTTCCTAAGCCCCAAACAAATTTTCATACGGGGCCCCGCTCAGGCACGCTACGCTAGTGGCTTGTAGCTACATGTCAAGCTAATTTCATAGATTAACCTATAATAGACTTAGAAATCTTCCCTAAATCAATATCTAATGGCTCGTTAAAGAAATAATGAGTAACATGCTGTTGTTGAATTAATTTTGCTGTAAGATTTATTCGTCAAAAAGTAGGGTGGCTAAAATTAGCGAAATACCAAGTTAGCAAAGAAGATAAAACGTAAACTGGGCACTAGGGTGGGAGAGGCACTACGCCGGCTTGTCAGACTCAGAGCTGGCGGCGCGCGGGGGCGGCTGGGCGCCGCGACGCCGCCTGTCACCCGACGCTACGGCCGCAGACTCGGACCTTGAGTCCGTGGCCTCCGTCACGTCCAGCGCTTTCAGCACACAGTCCGAGCGGCCCAGGCCCACCAGGATGCTCAGGTATACTTTTTATGCAGGATTCTTCACTTTCATTGTTATCTTATATTTTTATTTTTGAGTAAGCAAGATAGACAAAAAATTGAAATTTAAAGTCAATAGGAAATTTTTTTTATATGTTTAGTTTTCTTTCACTTAATTGAGTCACACTGGTCATGATTTACTTCTAAGCGTTTTTATTTTATTTTTTCGTTAATTTATTATTAGTTGTTTATGAGTTTTATCTATTTTTTTGTATTTGTAGATCATTTATTATTCATTTTTTGAAGATTTTATTTTTAATAAGTTAATAGTAAATTATTTTGTGCATGATTTTACAGCCGGGGACGACTCCCTTCTTACAGTGCATCTTGCTCACTCGATAACGCTAACCCTCTATCCGATATCCACTGTCGTTATGACCGTAAAACACGTCGATTGTTGCCCTACGCATCTTTAGTAGTAGCTTGTGGGGAGCGCGGTGCCTGGCGGCGCACCCGGCCGCGGTACGACCTGTATCCCATCACACAGTCTCTACACAACGTCCGCCTTGCGAGACGCCATCAGCGAAACGCTTTAGGCCGTAGCCATCTTATAACCACACATGGTAGACAATGTTCGTATTGCCGCATTCATGGCCAGATTCAAGGCTGTCCAGACTGTGCTGCGCAGTTAAATGGTTACACTCAAAGAAGCGGTCGTAATCTTCCCGATCCACAACGCTACAATCACATTTCCACCGATACAGAAATAAAACGTAGAACTTTACCTACAATCGATCATTACAATAATGTTGCTTTAAATGGCTTAGATTATACAAACAACCAAAAGTATTCTAATTGCATGGAAGGTAATTTGAATATAATCCAAGGCGACGAACCTCAGTACCACGGCTATGAAAGTGATGGAGCTGAAACTACAATACATGTTAGTTTAGATAAACATCTAGACCACAATAGTTATCATACGATGGAATCTATTAGTTCAAGATATCCTGGATCTGTAGATGTTCATTACACTGGAGAGTTTGTGGAACATGATTTTAGAAGAAACCACACAATCCAAAGTAACATTAATCCGTTAGGTTTAGCACAAATTACAAATAATACATACAGGCATGAAGAACATCCTAAAATAAGAAATAGCCATAAATACTTTACAAAGTCTAAAAGCATGGAGAGTATTAACAGACGACATTCGGACTCGTTAATGTTTTCCAAAAGTGTATCTGCAATTTGTTATTCTCCCACAGAAGATGATGTGTTTCATGAAGCGGGTGCTTCAAATAGATCTACCAGAAAACACGGTCATAACGTCAGCATTAATGATATTCCAACATTTCAAGAATATTCGCCTGAATGTTTTGCCTCAACATCCAACATAGACTTATCATCTAAGCAACCTTTACAACCAATCATTAAAAACGCTCGAGTTCGGTCATACTCGTTAGGTTCAACTTGCCGCTCAGATAGAACGTTCAGTATCACTGCTAATTCTTTATGTGTTGGTATCTCTCCCACGCAACCTGACTCGTCCCGTCGTGCGCTCTCTCCTGACGCCCCGCTCGATGACGCTATTCACAATCATGACGATCGTCCTTCTGGGGAACAACAACATGAAAAATCTGCATCCCCCACGAACGAACGAAAACACAGCAACGACTATGGAGGGCGGGAGAATGGCCGAAACAACAATCAACAACAAACACTCGAACGGCGGGAGTCGCGTCGTGGCCAATTCACAAGAAGCTTGAGCAACGCCGACGTACCTCCGGATGAAAAAGCAGGTACAATAAAATTATCTATCGCTTCCACAGCTCAACAACTAAAATATATGAGGTAGTAAAAATAATGAACATTGTTTGTTAAGACGGCAGTCTCAGCGACACGGCGCTGGGTGGCGTCAGTGAACCGGAACCATCCCATGACGACACTTTGCTGAAGGCCGAACCGCGGGATTTCTTCGGACCTGGCATGGGCAAGAAGAGTAACTCTACTTCACAACTTTCAGCCACAGGTATACCTTATCTCCATAATTCAGTTCACAGATAAAGTTTTCAACTATTTTGCTAAACATATTCACACCACAAATTTTGATATGCGCGAAGAATTTACCGATTTAAAACAAGGATTTGAGTTGTTTGTGTTTAGTAAAAAACATAATTAATGCTTAAGTGTGTTATTGTACAATGATCGACAGGACGAAAAAGAAGGTTAGGTTTCGGTAAACGTGGCAAAAATTCGTTTACGGTACAACGCAGCGAGGAGGTGGTACCGGGAGAATTGCGCGGGGGCGCTGGCGTTTCGCGGGCCTCCTCCGCCTCCAGTGAGAACGACGAGGACAGGTTCGCGCCGCAGCTTCGACGACATTGACACAATAGTGTAGTAGGGGCGGCGGCAGCTCCTCGCGAGTCCACCACTCTCTCACCTGATTTAGGGCTTTATACCTTCATGCTCTAAGAAATGTATAAAAGCATGCAACGAGATCAATAACTATGTGTTCAATGTTGCTTGTACACCATGTAATTGTAAAAGCAGCTAAACTTAGAGCTTTCATATGGCTTTTCTGATAAATGTTCCCCGAGCGAGATTTGATCGAATTCGTAGATTTCCCTATCATAATTATCTAGGATATGAAAGCTAGTCTATGCTTCGTCGCGGTTATTCTATTTAGGTATTTTTCCAGCAATAGGAAAACTTTAATTTCCAGTGTTTGGCCACGAAAATGCTGTTGATATTTATTTAAGAGCATTCTTAATAAAATTGATAAAATAACAATGTTTAAATAAAGTAAGTAACAAGATAATTGGTGTGCCGCTGTCGCCGCGCGTGTCACGTAGAAGGCTGGGGCAGCAAGCTCCGCAAGCGCTCCGGGCCCGCCGCCACCGTCACTTCGTTCCAGCGCTCGAACGAAGTGTGCTGCACCAGCCTCGTCTCCATATCTAGCTCGGAGGGATCCTCGTAAGTCGCTCGCTTCACCGCTCCATCCGTACCGCGGTCTCGCCCGATATCGATACTGTATGTGCATCGATGTTGCTCGCGTCTTCTACTTTACCCCTCTGTTTGCCTCTCGTCTTGTAACCGCATGATGCCGTTTTGTATTTGTTGGTGTTTTTACTTCACTCTATTCTATTCAGCACGCACGAGTCTTCTCACGCATAGGCAACGCACCCTCTCCGTCAACTGACTGTAAACGAGTATCGCCCTATACTCTGTTACTATCGATGTTACTAATATTCTCTGAGTGGTTTTCAGTTTTCCTTTCGGGAGCAAGACCGTGTGTATCTGGTATGATCATGCGCTTAAGTTTATCTTCGATGCACGTCTGTCGTTGTATGGTAGGTAAATATTGCCTGAAAGCATATGGTGTTTGCACCTCCGTATCAACATTGAAGTCTAAAAGTACACTTTACATAACATCCATGCATGAACATCACCAAAACGCCTACACATCCTTTTTTATAATTATCTGCCCTTGTTGTAGATATAACACAGTTTCTCGTCCGAAATTAGGCAAATTTTTCACGCGAAGATAACGCATAACGCTTTACTGTCGATAATCTTGAAACCAAGAATGTTACGAATTGGCATTGCTCACATCAGCACAACTCTTAAGTGGACTTTGACACCCTCACTTCTATTTTACTGTGTTACAATTTTATTAGAATTGAAATATTAGTGTTAAAACACTAGTAGCTAGGATTTTTTGGGTATTTTATAGAATAGAGTTGTTATATACCAGACAGAGAGTTCAATTTAATAGAGTGTATAAGATATGTTGTAAAAATTACAGTAACATTACATTCTTTTACAGTGAGATAGAAGTGATAAAGTTTTCAATTTGAACTTATACTTAAGTGAGTGAAGTTATTACGTAAATAAACTGATTCTTGTATAGGTACTTTATCCATATCATTTACTCATTTATCTTATAAGTTCTAGAATTTCTGCCTATAAAATGTATCCTGCCTCTCAAAAGTTATTAGCTATATTTTTTTTTTATTCGTCACGGAAATTAACTTTGCATCGAATTAACTTTCGAAATTTAAGTAGGCATTTAGAATGTCATTGTATCAGTTTAAAGCTTATCATTATAAAAAACTTTAATTTTGTACATTATCAGTACCGTATCATCAGTCCATCATTAGATGCTTTACAATTAACTGTTGGATGTGACTTCTTCTCCAGTTCTTTCGAACTCAAATTTCTTGTTCCAGATTTATCTCAAGTTGCTTCTTTAGTTCATGTCTGTGTACCTAGTTGAGAAAAATGTGAATGAATATTTTTCAAGAATTACGAGCAGTACTTTTCGATCAGTATAAACCGTTTTCATAAATTACTTAATTCTAGGTGGTGAGTAGAATGTATTTATGAACGTCTGAGAAAATAAAATATACATATTTAAACATCTTCAACTTCTAGAAATAGTTCATTATGTTTAAGCTTCTCACATTTATCTATTCTACTAGATTTCTGAAGAAGACTATTTAGTAAATATCAATTTTCCTTGTATATACCTTAATATTACCTTAACTTTTACCAAAGGAGATTGCCGCCCCTCTCTTCACTATTGTATCAATGTTGTCATTGTATTTTTATTATAATTTACTATGAACCTTTAGTAGTATAAGATTCCCAATTTTCGTTTACGTAAGTAATTCGTTTCAACACTTTTAGTACCTGCCTACTTTCCTATGTTTCAAATTTAGGTTGTAGAGATTTCGTTATTGCTTACAATTATTTACTGATCACGCGTTTAATACTTATTTCTAAAACAATAATTTCTATAATCATCACCATTACAAAAAATCTGTTAAAATGAACTGCCGTTACTAAGTTTCGTTCGGTTTGTCGTTCCATTTTCGTATAAGGAGCTTAATAACAGAATACTCTTTTAAATGAATATTTTGCCTATCCAAATCATACGTCGGTACATTATACAATTAATTAAAATATGTAATTTTAAATTCCCTTCACGATTGTATAATAATATATTTTTCACCTACCTAAAAATACCCCCAAATAGTTGATATACCTATAACAAACACAATAAGAGTAAATAGCTATTATTTATATTCATCTAAAATGCATCGGTATTTGGAACATTATTAACGCTTTTTTACTTGCTTTCCATTTCGGTGGTCCTATCTAGATCGGGAAGAAAGTACATAATTCGTAGTTGCGTCATTAAACTTGTTCATTTTCGCGAGGAATCAACAAAGTGAAGGTCAAGATGTCAAGTTATTTTCGAAACGTAACATTTGGGCGATGTCTCCAGATGGTCTCCAGGGATGCGGGGGTCGGGTTCGTCGGAGGGTGGCGGGTTGTCGGATTTCATCGACGGACTGGGGCCCGGGCAGCTCGTGGGTAGACAGCTGCTCGGGGCGCCCACGCTGGGCGATGTGCAACTCTCTATGTGCTACCAGAAAGGATTCTTGGAGGCAAGTTGAAATTTCAAGTAATTGTTTACAAACAGCGTAGTACTTTATTCTGTTAGCTGATAGTGCAATGTTGTATACAACGAGTACGCCTTTGGATAAAACTGGGATGCTATGTGATATGACTTTACAAGTAGCTCTTAGTAGTTCTGCCGCTTTTGCTGTTGTGATATTACATAAAGGTGCTACATTTTTATTTGATCGACTGCAAGACGTTGCAATACAACTTGAACTTATCTGGTCATCACAGATGTCTGTAGTTGAACCCGTGCAAAATTGTATCCGAAAAGGGGGTGTTAGAGTTCCAGAAATAGAAGAAAGCTAAGCCGTAAAAATAAAAACATGTTCAAGTTACGTTAATTCATTCGTAACCTTTTAACGGGTGGTTTAATTACATAAATAGAATTACCTTTTTATTTCCTTTTCCAATCACTTATTCGAAAACTGTGTACCTACTTTGCAAGGCAGGGTAAAGCCTTCCAAATCAAAATCTTGCCTCCGCCACTGCTGTACCATGACGACTGTTCACCCTTGTGATACGACATATTTACTAGATAAAAAACATATTTGCAAGGTAGTAGAAACCAATGTAGTTCAACCGGGGTGGTACCACTGCCTCGCCTATATCTGGCGTCAAGTAGTTCTTGCATTTCGTTGGAAGTGTGGTTACCGGCTCACTTATATATGAAGCGACCATCTCAGTACTTGGTAGTAGCAACGCATCTGTGATCGACTTCAGATAGAACCACTGTTCTATATAATGTTGCTTACAGATTTCCATGGGCAGTAACCACTTACCAGTTGCATGCTGGTTTGCTACTTCAATCTGATAATGAAAATAAATTAAAAAAAAAACTGGTGTGGTGTGAAACTCGGGTGGAACGAAGTTCCTTTCGATTAATTAGTAAAGGAATTGTAATAAAATTTTATTTCTTTTAAGTTATAATAATATATTTTTATTAAATATAATGTATTATAAACACTGTTAGGATTCATTGTTGTTATTATTATTTATTACGTACAAAAAATCTGTATACACTCAACAAAAATAATCGTCGCGACACCACACTAATCAATGCCAAGTGTCGTTACAACTTTTGGTTTTAATTTTTTTCTTTTTTTTATTATTTTCCCCCTTTCGTAACGCACGAAAACAAATAAAAAATAATAAAAAAAAGCATTACTGGTTTATGAACCATTGGCTGTTCTCGCAAGGTGGAGGTGATTCGCGCGCGGGGGCTGCAGGCGCGGCAGGGGAGCCGCACGCTGCCGGCGCCGTACGTGAAGGTGTACCTGGTGAGCGGCAAGCGCTGCATCGCGAAGGCCAAGACCAG
Organism: Cecropterus toxeus; assembly: GCA_018249875.1. Classification (NCBI taxonomy): domain Eukaryota; kingdom Metazoa; phylum Arthropoda; class Insecta; order Lepidoptera; family Hesperiidae; genus Cecropterus; species Cecropterus toxeus. Next base: position 16,152 of record DWNE01000532.1, on the reverse strand, counting down.
CACCGCGCGTCGCACGCTCGACCCGCTCTACCAGCAGACGCTCACCTTCAGGGAAAACTTCAAGGGCTGCGTTTTGCAAGTGAGTGTTTGCTTTAAAATTATTTAAGTGGTAGATTCCACTTTGATCACCCAGGTGATATCATCTAGGTGTTCAAAGGCGACTGATTGGTGTCCTTTGATCACCTGAGACATACTCATTTTAAAAAAAATATATTAATTCGGTATCCTTTAACTACCTATACAAAATACGTAACATAGGTGCCTAAAATGGTCGTTTTTGTTACACCTAGGAATCATAAATGCGACCTTATCATACATCCATGCGATTATACACCATTTCAGTATTGTACCTCTTATGAGTATGTCACGGCACATTATCATGGGACATTAGTATTTATTACGTTAGTCAGAAAGTACCCCACTTGCCTTAATACAATACATTTTTTTTGTACAGCAAAGAATAGATAACGTAACAAGACACATAATAAAGTACAACAGGCGGTCTTATCACTAAAATAGCGATCTCTTCCAGACAACTTTAGTGGCGAAAGAAAACATTTAAGATACAAGAGAGGGAATTATTGATAATTCCCTCTCTTGTATTATTGATTTTAATATTTTATGTTCGCCGCAAGCGGCACTTTTGGCGTAGCGCAAAATCTTTGTTTCAGCTGTTTCGTTTTATATATTTTGTATTTTGCTACAAGAAAATTCCTGGGCGGTAAATGGAACTTCCACCTACACCCCTGGCGGCCTGCAAATATATTGTCCATCAAATTTTTGAATACGCATTAAATTTCCAATATGATATAAATGCAAATTATTGCGCGTCCAACAAAACAAAATATATACTTTTAAATATTATATAGGAACAATAGACTTTTCCAGTTGATAAAAAACGTGACTGTTATTTTCAGGTAACAGTTTGGGGAGATTACGGACGCATCGAAGGCAAGAAAGTGTTCATGGGCGTTGCGCAAATCATGCTCGACGACCTCAACCTCTCGAACATCGTTATCGGATGGTACAAACTCTTCGGAACTACTTCATTGGTGATTATCTTATTTTATTGTTATTGACAGTATACGTAATTAAGAAAATATTTTGCAGTATAACATTACCGTAGCAATAACGAGTATATAAGTACTTTTATCAACGTAACGATTCTTACCTTACGGATTATTCGAGTATTACGTTCGCAGAATTTTAGTATTTTTTACTTCCCACTCCCTCTTATCAGCGAAGGTAGGCAAAACTCTCTGTTTCCGTAAATATTAGTACTAAATTTTCCATAAACCCCCTTTTTGGTACTGGTACATTATTAGGATGTCGTTTGTATGAGGCAATACAAGAATAAGAATAATTGTGTAAGATCTTAATATAATATTATAATATCCAAAAGGGACCTCATCCTATTCGGTGATTATTTACATTTACGAACCAATATCCATCATAAATAAAATGATCATCTTAGATCAGATGAGTTTGCATATAACCTACGGTCTTTACGAGAATCTCATAAAATAAACAAATCTTATATGTACGCGTGAAAGTGATGTATGTAATTGTAGGTGTTTTAATATTTTTTCTTTGTTTCAGTAACCGAGGCTAAAAGCGTCAGGCTAATAATCTATATCAACACAATAAAAAAATTAAAATTTGTCCAAATAATACATCTAGTGATACTGCTTTAATATCATAATATAATAAAATCGCAAAGACATCTTGAATATAGGAAATTTTCTATAAAACGAAAGTTATAAAATAATTTGTATTTTTATTTCTTTTGGAATGCCTACCGGAGTTTTGAATAGATAGCATTTTATAGGAAGAAATGTATAGTGTACCCAATAATGTATAATTAAGTATTAAAAGCCAAATGCAACTTTTTTGTATCTTCTTTGAATGCCTGGACTTCCTTTGTAGATTAAGCTTTGTTTGTAGATACCATTATTTGATAAATAATTACATGCATTTATTCTTCCGAATAATTTATACGTAGTATATGTAAATGCATGCACTTTCGACTTCTTCAATATGTGTAAACTAGATTATCCTTCTATGGTCATAAGGATTCTTACGGACGTTCAATAGTAATTATAAAGATATTGCTTATCTTTGCCCTTAATATCTAAATTTTGTAAATATTACTTAGTTGTACTTACGAAAAATGTGTATCATAGCCATTACTTAATAGTGTTAAATCTGTAATGATATAAGCATGCGTATTTAGTCTTATATTTTTGATATTTAACTAGAAAATTGAGGAGTTTTTGGCTATCATGATAGATAGTAACAGTATCAACACAAAAAAATAAATATCAAAAATGTATTTATTTTGAAATGTTTTTACATAACAGATATAATTTTGCACTTAATCTAGTTGTTTGAATACTTACATACATAAAATATGTTCTTATCAGTCAATAATTGCCTTTCAGTAACAAAGTATTTAAACACTTAACATATTGAAGGTGGTATAGTCCAGAAAGATATTTTTTAATCATAATCAAGATTTTTCAAACGAACATTTCTAATAGATTCTATACAATATATTAACAATATATCATATATAGTTGATGGAATTTAAAATAAATGCTCTACACGAAAAGCACTTCAGATTTTATGTTACATATATTTTACAATATGTATTCAATATACGTAATATGCTCTATATAGTACCAAGTTCATAGTTTGTCAGACACTACATTTACATGTAACAAATTATTCTTACAATAATAACTCGTAAGATCTTAAAACAAAATCAGATTAAAAACATCGGAATAAAACATTTGTGTTCCAAAGCTATTACAGTGACAAAAATACTATAATAGAAGTTGTGCTAACATGTAGCACACAAAGGCATATTCACTAAGTTACTGTACTCTAAAAATCCAGAATTGCGTCGATCCTTAGTGTATTATTTGTTTGGGTTGTTTTGATGGGGACGCGCCTGGTAATCGCCCGTCGCCGGCTCGTTTGACTCCTGTCGATTTAATATCTGAAATAAAAGCACATTTTATATTGAAATCAAAAGAATGTATGGCGTTTGGATTACGAATAAGTAAGTATAAGAGTTAACTCAATGAAGTCAGCTTAAAAAAGATCGGGTGGATCACTCTCGCACACGTAGTGTTACATTCCTACACATCTTTTTTTATTAAATAATAAATTTAAAGAACAGTTATACACAGGCAAACAGATAGGTCTTCCTACCATAGCTAATGCTAGTTAACGAATACCGGTTGCCGTTAATGACACTCACTAACAACTGGCGGCGACAACTGACGACATTTGGCGACAGTCGCAGATGCCAGACGGGGCATTGTCGATATAAAATGTCTTGTATTAGCATTTTAAATAGTGGCAACGTAGCTGCAATAAGATTCAGGTAGAACTCCTACATACAGTTAGTATTACATGGCTAGAAGCGGTCATTTATCTTCAGGGAGACATATTTATCCGAAAACCTCACGAGTATCAAAGCACCAAGGCGTCATAAGAAAAAAATGCTACTGACTAATAGCTGGATTGCATACGCATTAGCTACTTCTCCATTATAAAAAAAAACAAACAGCTGAAAACATCAGTTAATTAAAACTAATTTAACGCAATATATGATTTTAGAATTATAGCGGAATTGATACATATGGTACCCAGCAACATGGATCATGGTCACAGCGGACTGGTTGGGCGAAACTGGTTTCGTCGTGACCACGATCCATGTAACCGAGTCGAAATATCCGCAAAAAGAAATTCAAGAAACCACATACCATGAATACCCGTAGCATATTGAAATGTAAAAAAACGCAAGGGAACATAACTCACCCTGCAGCCACCTGACTTGCGTGGCGGGCCCGTAGCCCTTCTCGTTGCGCGCGGCGATGCGGAAGATGATGGCGGGCTTCGTGGACGAGTCCACGTGCGCCGCGCCCAGCGACGCCTGCGGCACCACGCACGTGTTGGCTTTGCCGCAGTACACGCGGACGAACGCCAGCTGGGACTTCGATGCTTCCTGAAACGCATGCTATGCATTCAAGCTGGGAAAATCATAGTTTTTACTTTCGAGAGAGCAAAAAGTTTTCAATTTTTCATTTTTTTTTTAACCTGATAGAGGTTGTCCTCTATCAGGTGTAAAAAAAATCTATACTAATATGTATAAAAATGTGGTGGAGTAGACAATTGCGTTACTCAATCGCGCAAGACCACTGGTCCGATTTTCATGAAATTTTGCATGTGGCTACTGGTCTGTACATAGGCTACTTTTGATTTCGATAGGTCTCTCTATTTAAAGATGACGACTATTTTAATGACGTCACTACACCCTTTTGGATTCAGTTTGATATTACCATTTTAAATAAAAACAGAGCGCTAAAAATTATATTTTGATGGCATATACAAAGTTAACATTTAATTTTTTATCCGAAAAGTCCTTATAACTTAACAGAGTAAAACCTTAACCTTAAAATCACTAATCATTAATTATTGTCCATGAGCGGCAGTTATGGCTTCCCAAAAAGTAAACTACATGCTCATTTACTAAGCTTCATAACCTCCTCCACTCCTCTCCTCTTCCTCCTTCGGTCGTTCTCTTTTTTCCGCATCGTGATATCCTCCATTCTTTCCTTTACGAGTATTTATCACACTTCATTACTATTACCAAGATGCCCAGAATATTTAAAATCTATTGCTTACCTTTGGTTGCGTATTAGACCGTACGGCGAGGTAGACTGAATATTCAAAAATGCCCTCCGCGGCAACTTGTGGCGGCTCCCAAGACAGATGTGCTCCTTCCACCGACTTTGATATTTTGATAGCCGATGGCGCTCCCGGGAAACCAGGTAAACAGGTTTTGAAAGCTGATTCCTATAGATAACATAGAGATTATATTCATACATAAAGCAATAATTAATCAGAAAATGTAATTTTATGTTGTCTGTAAAGGTTGTCTGTAAAGTTAGTTTACGGACAATAGTTTTACACAATAACGTCATAAAGAAACATTGATGAGAAACTGAATACTACCTTTATGAATTGCATTGAATTATTATCACTGCATTAATATTTAGCATAATAAAAAGGCGTTAATTGAAGATTATGAATTTTCGCTAAATTAACTTTTTATTAACTCTTGTTAATTTGTTTTTTTTCTGCGCACTTTCTTGCACGCTCAGGCAAAGACGGAACACTTTCTGGTGCGTGCAGCCAGTGTCCATTGATTTATAAGACGTTATCATGTCAAAATTATATAAAAAATTAAGGAATCATACTAGACATTATCTTACCTCACTGAATTCACCTCGGCCGCATGAGTTGATTGCAGAAATCCTGAACTTATACGCAGTACCATGTTCTAAAGGTGTCATAGGTAATCCAGTCAGATCCGGGAGGTTGTCCAATGAGAGATTTGAAAGGTCTACATTAGGATCCGATATGTAATTTTGAACCTTAAACAAAAAACAATGTTTATTTATCTCATTCGGTGATACATCAATATTTGGTAGAATAATATTAACTTACAGTATATGTAGTCCCTTTGACTATGCCGACAGTGTACCAAGCGTCTTCATCGTTCTGTTGTTTAGGTTCTTCTGGTTCATTCTGTTACATGAAAATAAAATTAATTAGTACAAAATTTAAATATAGCAAGTGAAAATATCTATTTATGTTAATTAGGTATAAGTGAGGTATATAATTTGGCGGCCCGCGTGGCCGAGCGGTTACCATACCGATCTAACGCGCAGTGGGTTCCGGGTTCGATTCCCGACCAGACAGGCATCTGAATGATAGGTTTAGATTTCTGTCCTGGGTTCTGGGTATTTGTGTATTCGTCTTTGTGTGTACATGGCATCCACGACACAGGAGAAAATCCTAGTGTGGGGCTATGAGTGTAGACAGCATGCGCGCGCGCGTGTTGCGTGTGTGTGTGTGTGTGTGTGGTACCTGTTCGTGGTGGTGCAGCGCGGCGCTGGCGAGCGTGGCGAGCGCGTGCGCGGCGTCGGCGGGCGGCAGCGGCGCGGCGTGGCCCGAGCTGCTCACCGCGCCCTCGCCCTCGCCCGCCGCCTCGCCCTCCGCCTCGCCCGCGCCCGCCACCGACGACGACACGCTGCCGCCGCCCTCCTCGCCTGCACGAACATCCAAACTCAAAGGTGATATCTTTGCATTTCGACTTCAGAATCAACATAGTCATACCTATCTGCATAATAACTGCAGTGCAGTGTTGAGCGATGCTGACTTCTGGTTTGAAAGGTGCGGTAAGACGTATTTATTCGAGGCCAACATACAAAGGTTGTTTTTACATATACTGGTTATGATATCTCATAAATGGTCAAACATAACGCCTTTGAAACTTCAAACTAGTCCCTTATCAGAATCCAATTAGACCTCCTTTGCTAGTGGTAACGTAAATGTCGATTAATGAATTTCGATAAATTATTTCAGAATAATATAAAAAATGAAAGTTATTCAACAACATGCCTAGTTTTGTATCGAGCATCAAAAATGTAAAATCCTATTGCAACTTATTATTACCTTGAAGCAAAGTTGGTGAGAGTAAAGCAGATCCATTTGAGGTCATTGTCAACAACGGCATAGACTCGCTCACCGTCGGCATTGTATCAGCAGCGCCTTCCATTTCTGAAGTGTCAGCATCACTAAATCTGATCAAAACCAAATTTAATTTTTTATAACACAAAGTATAAGAACACCTTAATGTATTTTTTTTTATATAATTGAAATAGCAAAGATGCAATTCACCTGATGTTAAGCGATCACTGCCACGCATGTACATCAGTAATCAACTTGTAAAACAGGGCTCTATCAAAATTCAACCACAGATGCATTCCTACTTCCTAGGACTAAGGTATATGGACCTCATATGAAAGTTAGTTGGTAACCACATCCTTCCAACGACATACAAGAGCTGACTTAGACTAGAAATAGGAGTCTCGCATGGTAGTACCTCTCTGTTTGTCTACCATCCTTGTTCTAACCTTGCAAATCCTTAGTAATATTGTTATTACTAAGGATTTGCAAGGTTAGAACGTCATGTTATTGTTAACATGATTATGAAGAAAAAAATTGTTGTTGTCAGCCCTTCATTTCTTATTACAACATAAATGTTAATAATATCATTAATAATGTTTTACTGTATACTGACTCATTAGCTTGCTGTTGCTGTTGTACAACTGAGAATGAATGCAATACAGCGGGACCGTTTGCTGTAGACGAGATCAGAGCTGCTTCCGACTGCCCGCTGCTTGATATATCTGCACCACCTTCTGTTGTGCTTGAACTGTAAAATATGATACAATTCAACATTATGTAATACATACAAAATGATAAATACTAACTTTAAGTTTGCAAACATATTAAAATTGATGAAGTGCGAGTCAAACACGCAGACGACAGGAACCATTTCTTTATCTATTAAAACAGCATAACATCATGGTTATTGTATGGGAGAATGCCCTAAAAGCCTTTTTTATTTTGTTTTGTAGTACTTGTTGTTATATCAACAACAGAAATCAACTGTGAAAATTTCATCTATAGCTATAGTATAGCTATCATGATTCATGATATATTCTGGTGACAGACAGAGGGATATATGGACAGACAGGCAGTGTCTTAACAATAGGGTCTTGTTTTTACTCTCTGTGTGTATGGAATCCTAATAAAAATGAAAGTTGTACATGCATGGATCTGCAAAAAATATTGAAAGCCTGGGAATCCACTAATGATTGATAATTGATTGGCTCAAGTAATTTTAGTTAACTTATAAAATCTGTAGGTTATATAAAAATAATTACATTTTAAATGTATTCTTATTTACCTAATGCCAGTGCTGAGGACATCTTGTGCAGCACTGCTGATGTCATTGACGTCATCGCTGCTGGCAACCCCTTCTCCACCTCCCATGTCTTCATCCATTGTGCTCGATTCCTCTAAAATCATTATTATATTGGTGAAAAAAAATATATTGTTAGAGTTATTGTATGGATATTTTTGCAATAGATAATTCATTTTTCATTGCCCACTGAAAGGTTTTTTCTTCGTTAGAATATATTCAGATATATCAGAAGATGGAGTCAGCATTCACATACTCGTTTTGTCACTGTGATTTAGCAAAATATGGTGAGCGATGTGTTTGGGACTATGTACTATGACTCTGTATGTACTAAAACAAGATGTATTTGAATTATTTTTTAATTTTTGTCGCATAGAAATAGCTTTTATTAATAGTTTAATTTTTTTTTGCTCAATCAGTCACATATTATACATTATTTTACTTACCATCCTGAATAATTGGTGCTCCGACACCTTCTATGGGCATGGCGGATGTAATGGACTGGTCGGGAGACTCTTCCTGGGGAGCGTCCACTCCTTCCTCCCCTTCATCGAGGCTTGGCTCTTTAAGCAAAGGATCCAATGGATTTTCGGGATCTTGAGGCGAATTATCTTCTGTTGCTGCCTGTGCCCATGAAGTAATTCTTAATTTTTGAACTTCTGATTTTTTGTTTAATACTTAAAAATAAACATTAATGGCATGCTACCAATTCATGTGATGTCATTGTGGAATATAAGAAATATGTTGCTGCCATTACAAAAAGATATAGCCTGTTAGTTCAAAGTTACATCCGATTACCCCGTGTAGGCCAATGCAATGTATAAAATATTGTTTAAAGGCAATGCATTTGTAAAAGGATATCTGTAAATGGAAGGTTTATGGGATTGATGACACAAAGTTAAGGCAATAGTTTAAACTTAAAAATTGTGTACATGAATACATATTATTGAAAAGATTTTTTTGTATAAATATTGAAGATTGTACTGTCAACCCAATACTTCTTTAATAATATTTTAAAAATAGTTAATGATGTTCAGATGTATTTAATGATTATGGTGTTGTATTGTATAATTTTTCTATAACATAAATTTGAAAAAAATGGATATTCACCGGAGTAGACAAGCAATTATCACCAATGTAGGCTGATTCATCAGCTGTGCCAGGCGTAGTTTCATCTATGTCCATTTCTTCCTCTGCCTCCGCTGGTTCTAGAAACCAATTATATCACTACAATAAAATAGTTATCCTGAAAAAATTGTGTAATTATGGCACTTGGTTAGTTTCATACAATGAAACATATAATTTTCAAAGTGCAACGCCATCGGGCATCATATTCTAACTGAAGGGTATGGTCGAGTAGCTAAGCCCGATAAAAATGTAAGAAATAACAACATACATTCAAAAATATATTTTCTCAACGGAAATTTGAACACAATTATGCATATGTTTAAAAAATTTCTACAGATTAGATACTTATAATACAACAGAACGCAAGTAAGAAAAATTGAAATGTTAATTACATTATCATGGTTACGGGGATATTCTATGAAAAAGGTTAAAAAAACGGACATAAACAATATAGGCCATTTTGACATAGACATGAATACTAATAAATGTACCATAGTATCAAAAAATATTAGTTCTTGTGTTAACGTCTAAGAAAATCAAAGTCTTAAGTCTTGGAAATTATCTTTCTAGTATACTTAGTAAATGAACTTTAACTCTGATAAATGTAATTGTTAGAGGTGCATCTATAAAAGTCCGAGACTTTTACCTTGCTCTGCAACAGCATGCTCGTCGCCATCTGCCGATTGGGCACTAGGCTCTATGTCCAATACATCACTGCTACTCGTAGGCGCTGCGCCATTCGTCGCTACATACAATAATTCAACCTATATAATTAAATATGAAACAAACAAACGGGACAAACAAACTAAATAAATAATATAGCAATGTAACGGTTCGGCAAAGAAAATAGTACGGGAGTGAAATAAAAGAACATTGTAAAGTTCATGCAAGCTTATTGTATACAAAACTTACACACCTGATTCCTCAGAGGCAGCCGCCTCTGAATCATGCCCAGCTAAGTTATTATCAGACATATCTTCAATATTTTCTGGTTGGTTTTCGACTAAAGGGGACATTTCCGCGCCATCGGGAACATCACCTTGCAGTGCCGAATCTGACTCCATGTTGATAACGGTATCAGCACAGCCTGATAGAAATATAAATAAAATTGAATTTCAACGAACAATTAGGAGACTTTACACAGTCATAATATTATAAATTAACAAAATTTTGGTATTTTTGACAAATTACAAAGACCGTTCATCTGCCAAGCCAACTCGGCGTCATTCCTTTTTTTTTTTATTTATACGTTTAATGGTATATAGCGAAGATAAATAAAATTATGCCATAAATAAAATTAATATTGTATTGACACGGGTCTTATAATCTAATAATTGTAATATTTTACAATAAATAAAATGTTTTCATGCAAGAAACATTTTTTTTAGGCTTAAATGTATTATTATAATACATTTAATCCTAAAAAACAAAGGTGTTATGTTATATATAAATGATATAAGAAATCATTTTAACTGTTTACATTATTAATAAAATGCTTTAAGTTCTATGCGAAGCAATTTGCTGCCAGAAAAACGCATAAGGCGGGGTGCAATATCCCTCAAATAGATGTCAACAATAGACCGAGTCCGAGCATCAGGCCGTATATTCGTCATATTAGTCAAGTGGAATATGAAAAATTTAAATGTCACTGTCAGTGTCATCTGTCTTGTCAAATTTGAAAGGGGATAGGATAGGTTCAAAGCATGAGATTTTCCTATTGCGCGAAACGAAAGTTTATTTTCGTTTTATAGTTTTATTACAATTCTTATTAATTATGGTAAATACTATTAAACTAGCTAGACTCCAATGTAATAAATTATACGTTGATAGTAGCAGCAAGCAATAAATCATTTTTCTCGTACTGCGTGTGATTGATTATGTTACATGTTTACAGATTAAATCCTGATCTAATAATACACCAGAAAATATATCATCAAGGCATATTGTATTAGTAATAAAATATGTCGAAGACTAACCATGAAAAAGCTGGCGATGGAATTAGGTCTATGAGATCCACAACAGCGTTCAGAATCGTAAATTTTGAACTATATGCAAAGCCTGTAAGAATTCTTCAATTTTACTTGTTGATTATATAACTTGCCTTTAAAGCACAATTTACGTCGCAATTATATGTACAGCGACTGCAAAAATCAGTGTAATATCTTTTTTCTTTCTATTTCAATATTTTTATATATGAACATCCTGAATGAAGTTAGCCTTCAATCATTATTTATTCATTAGTTACAAATTATGTTTTTGACATCGATAATAAAGGGTTTCAACATAACATTTTTTCTACAAACTGGTTTTATAATTAGTCATGAAAGGTTTTGAAAATAAAGACATATAGCTAGAGCTAGAGTGGTGGATAACTATGACTTGCTAAAATCCCATGAATTCTTTGGTGCATTCTGGTTTCATGGTTGGAAAGGGGATACTTTTATAAAGTACTTAAAGTTAGTTCTCAGGGGTAGTAATAAGGGTAGCTGACTTTAGGTAAAACTCTAATCCTATCTGAGATATATATGATTTAAAGCTGATATTATCATCGAATTGATTCATTTTAATATGTTACTGGTACTCACAATATGCGGTTTTGAATTTCTTTTTGCTGATATTTCGACCCAGTTACATGGATCGTGCTCACTGCGAATCTGACCGTCGCTGACATGGTGGTTTCGCCGTGACCACGATCCATGTAACTGGGTCGAAATATCGGCAAAAAGAAATTTAAAATTGCATATTGTGAGTACCTGTAACATATTAAAATGTATCTGAGATTAATTGCTGATGTTCATCAATGTCATTCCATTACCATGAGATAGAATGTATTCTGCATGAATGTTAATTTTCCATGGGTTATGTGTACTAGAATAAAGACATGGTACTACCTTATTCCTTATGCTCTGTCTGGCTCTGCATTGCAGTTATGAGTGTTCCATGTGTCAGAGGACATATAAACTATCTGTGTTCCAATTTTGCAAAAAATTTTGCAAAAAAACTAATCATTTTTGCTTTACAAACATCCTCACAAATTTTCACATTTATAACGTATGCAAGAATACTTGTATAGAAATAAAATAATTTGTATCATTTAACTTAAATATAACTAGTTAGCATATATACATACAATTTTGCCCTCAGAAGCATAAAAACAGCATCTCATTTGAAGTAAGTTTTGATAAATATGATGTCACGCAGACGCCATTTATTGTTTTTTCCTGTATGTTTGTATGTTTGACCTAAACTGTCATGGTCTGCTTAGACCATAACGTGCATCATTTCTTAAGCTATCCAAAGTCATAAAAAGGAAAAGTATAATTTTTGAGATACTGCTTTTGCATTTCTGAGGGTAGGATATATGTCCATCATAATATATTTTATGTTCCTGTTAAATATTATAATGCATTTTTTGTTTTCAGAATATAGTGATAATGTCCATAGGCCTAACATGTTTTGGAATCACTTTGGGTTACTTGGCTTACATGAGGCAAAAGTATGAATCAATGGGATATTATTCCGCAGTTGATAAAGATGGCAAGGAAGTATTTGAAAAAAAGAAATCTAAATGGGATTAATTAAATTAATTATTAGAGCATATTAGTAAACTGTTGTTTTATTTAAAGTTGAATCTGTGGAAAAGATGTAAGTTATTTACCCAAATAATACCCAAGTTTAATTAAAAACAATGTAGTGCCTTTTAATTTTAATTAAAACTGGAAAAAAGTTAATAATTGGTGTTGTACTAAACAAAAACAAAGTACCTAGTACCTACGGTATAATTAATGTTTTATGTATAATTTGAGTAATCTATTAATCTTGGTTAAAATTAACTTTGAATAAAACCGAAAGCCTAACTTATACTGTCTATAACATAGTTGCGTAGCTTTATGTTTGCAAAAAATCTTATGAGGTAAGCTACTTTCGTAGAATATCATTTATTATTTGATCACTTAATATAAACTTTATATATTATTTAGTTTATATTAGTGATCGAAGCCTTTATTACATATTGTAACGTTTTTAAGCCAAAATATGTAATGTATTTTTTTAAAGACATTACACAACTGTTTTATTTTTATCAGTACAAGATGTATAATATTTTAAATGTGTTTTAAATTGCCGATTTCATATACCCGATTATTCTATTTAGAATCCATTATTCGACCGATTACTAATAGAATCTTATTATGCCGCATCCGCACGTTTGTGACTTGCTGCAAACTCCAAACTGTACAAACGTTTGGCTTGATTTGAATCAAACACCGACATCCACACGTTTGCGAATGAGTAAGTGTGTTCTGAAGATGCAAACTAAGAAAATAAGTAAAAGGGAACAAAAAATAACAATAAGCATAAAATATTCTATTGTATTCTTATTATAAAAGTTTTTTTATTCTTTTTTTATCAGACTTAAGTAGCAAACGAACATTTAGACCACCTGTACCGCTCATGGACATCTGTAAACAATTCCATATAGAAGAGGGGTTCTATCTGAAGTCTATCACAGATGCGTTGCTACACCCGAGGACATAGATGGTCGTCTCATATATAAGTGATTACTTTGTTGGTTTTTTATTTATCCATTTAATCAGTTTTTCTCAGGTCTGTGGCGACCTCCCGCTACTCAACGAGAGATGACGTCATCGTATTCTGAAACGCGCTATCGAAGTTTTCTCGACATCGCGCATATATACAAGTTCCGAAGAGAGACTGTCGGAGCACGGCCGCTCCCCAGGCATGATCACCTAGTCTGGCTGGAGATCACCCTTTGTCAAAGGTCTACATGCAATGTTCTGCACAAAAAAAGCATGCAGACGTGATGGACATTGAGTATATATCAGCCATAACATTTGCTTAATTTATTTAGTGTATTATAATGACTGGCTTTCCTTCTTAGTTTTCAATTGCTTGACTGGCTTATTCTATGACATACTAAGGCGACCCTATGCGTTATTTTTTTAAACCTAAATGTAATATTCTAAGAAGTTAAAAATTTCTTTTCAAAACAAGTGTCATATTATTTACATAAAACGAGCACACGTCTATCCGCTACCAGTACACAAACGAGACTGAGATTGAGAGTCTGAAAGTGCGCAACCATGTAGATGCATCGCAAGCGTTTGCGAAAAATTCCCTTTGATTTGTGTCAAAAAACCGATACTCCATCGGATTGGTTCAAAGGGCTTGCAAGCCAAGCCAAACGCCCACCCGCACATTTGAATTTGTGTTGGTCCTGTTGAGGTTTGGCTAGCGTGCGGACGCCGCATAAGACATCAAAACGATTACATTGAAGACAATAAATGTTTAGCTTTTTATCTCTTCCTTTCATTTTTGTGTTCCTAAAAAACGAAAGAATGCAAATTAAAAAAATATATTCAACTAATTGCTACTTACTAAAACTTTTTACTTAAGTGTAGATTTTTTTCTTCTGCGTAAATGAATCTTGCCTTGTTTGATATTTATAGACTTTCAGTGTCTCTCTAAGGGGCTGCCCACTTGGGTCCGAAACGATGGTTTCGTATAGAAAATATACAAAACCTTAAGCAGCCATTATCATAAATCTTGCACCTGTACTATTATAATCTGAGTTAATTTAACTTCTCTATTCATATTTTATATCTTAGATATTATTATGATATCAAGGTAAAGTATCATTTAATCTGTAATGTTGCCATTTTATACTATAACATTTTAAATTTGACATTGACATTTATTGATTAGGAAAAGGGACAGCTGTTTTTTTGAGTTCGTGTCATATTGTCATATCTATGTACTATTTATGAAAGTGAATTTTAAACAGTAACTCTCTTTTTTTACAAATATAGCATTTAGATAGTCATTAACATGTTTTCTGCTTTTAAAAAGTTAACCAGGAGCAATGAAGACCGGTGTCCAGCTCCCACGCCTATGTCGTCTTCGTTACAAAAGAAATTCTCCAGAGGCGTACATTTTAATAGTAATATTATTTATAAATTTTATGTTTACAACAATAATACAAATATTAAAACTAAGAAACGAAAGCTATATTTAAGTATATAGAAGCAACATATGCAATTTGCGTCATATTAAATTGTTTTATTCAAGTTTTTATATCATTCATATGATTTTATTATATCTCTGGCGTAATATGCAAATGAATTAAAATCGGCGTCAAATATTTATAATCAAATCAAATGTCCTAAATTTATTTACATAATTTAAATTTTAGTGAAAATACTTATCAAGGGAGACAGGAATGTCGGTAAATCATGTTTGCTGCAAAGGTTGCAAGGTGGACCTTTTACTGAAGATTACGTTCCCACTGAACAAATACAAGTAGCTCCGATACACTGGACTTATAAAAATAGTGACTATATTGTAAAAGTAAGTATTCAATAAATGCATTAATATATAAATATTTAAAAATCAATACGCACTCCCCAGACATGATCACCTAGCCTGGCAGGAGATCTCCCTTTGCCAAAATGCCAATAGACCTAGAATGTGTCATAATGTTTCGTTTAGTATTTGGATTTTTTTGGTATTAACTTGCTTTTAATTCTGTGTAGGTGGAAGTGTGGGAAGTAGTGGATAAAGGGAAAACTAAAAAGAAACCACCATTAGGTCTGAAATTAGAAAACCATACTGCACCAACAGCTGATGATGGATACGAAACACCAGTGTTGGATGCCACCTTCCTGGATGTATATAAGAATGCCAGTGGTGTTATTCTTATGCTGGATATCACTAAACCTTGGTAATCTAAGCTTTAATTTATTGAGCTTTCCTGTTTGGTTGGTTCTTATACAGGTGCACAGGCGATTATTCCGTAACTATTACAGATATCAAAAAACTTTAAACGGATATTGAAAGTACTTTACCTAATAAGTAAAATGACAAAGTTATGAAACTTTTTAAAAACTAATAGAGAAATATCCGAAAAAATATATTAACCACTCCCATACATTTAGTATGAGATAGTAGAAAGGTAGAAAGCCCAGAACAGTTACAAAGCCGTGTACGTCGTGCAATTGCTTTAATTACTACAAAAATTTAAAAAAAAGTTAATTTTGAAACTGTAAATAGAGCTAGTCATTATATTGCGCAACGAGGACGTCACTTTGATCATCTGCTTTGAATACAAATTTTGTACTTACTAAGAAATAAAATTTATGGGAGTGTTTAATGTTAGATTT
>DWNE01000531.1:0-28030 GCA_018249875.1 Cecropterus toxeus | reverse complement strand
TATGTCTCAATGGTTTTGTCATTTTCATTTATATTCCTTTTCTTTGGAAGTGAAGATGATCATCATGGGTGCTTCTAAATCCGTACCTACGTACTACTTCAGCGATACAAGTTTAAAGTTAAACTTTTATTAAGTGACGAGTTGTGACTTGTCCGCGGAAAGTACTATGTGTTGCGAATATTCGGCGCTTCGGCCATGAGCCTTGCCGAATATTCGGTATTCGGTATTAGGCCAAACAACTATTCGTGGCATCTCTAGTATTTAGGATTTTTTAGGGATCAATTTAGGAGAAGCCCAATTACTCAATTCGTTTTAGGTATTAGTGCACTTAGTACATAGAAATATAGTAGATATATTATTATATTTTAGACAAAAATTAAATATAGGTATACCTGACAATAAAATATAATAGAGAATAAAAAATGCATTTTTTTATTTATGTTATTTTCACTTCTTCCTTTAAATATGTAATTAATGCAAAATATTTCAATTTATTTGCACATAAATAAAAGCTAAAATTTTCGCAGATATTTGAACTTAAATAAAAGCCAAACTTACTATTTATATTTATTTACTGGATATATGATAATCCACTGGAATGATGTCACTGTTATCACTATTTGATTTTAGAATTAAATAAAGAAAGGATCAACACTCAGTTAAAAAACATGCAATCTATACCAACACTCTTCGTGAACTGAATGAAATTCTGCGGAATATGTTTACTTAAAGATTACATCTATGCAAAACTTATACATGAATAATAATAAATAATTAATCGTCGTATTAGTCCAAGAGCTTACTTTTTAATTCTCAGATAGTGTTGGTGTGTTATTATTGAAATGTGGGTATTTTTCTGCAATGCCATGGGGCGAACGATACGGCCGCAGTAGGCGCCAAATCTAAGAGGGCGCCTTCAACACGTTTTTGGTGGTGCCAATTTTTAGATTATTTAAAACTCATTTTGCGCCCCCGGGTGGCACCTTTAATGGTCGTTGGTCGTCTAATTGCAGAAACAGGTGGCAATGATTATTTATTAGAGTTAATCCCGTTCTATCCTAAAACTTGTCTCAGGCCGGCATTAATATATATCATTGTGAACAGAATAAAACGTTTAAAGCAGCCGAGTTTTATTTGTTTAGGTAATGTATGCTACCGTAATTAAACTTCAAATAGATACCACCACATAAATGTATATAGCTAATGCATATTATCATTTTGCTTGTGCACAATAAAAAATCACAGAGGCAAATTTGTTTTACAAGTCTCAGTCCCATTCTCCTATACTATATGAATGAATAAAAATAGTTCATTGATAAAAAAAATATGATGAAACTACCGAAAATTCTGATGTTTTTGTCAACTAAAATGTTTATATGATACATAATATTGTTTACGTGAAGTTTTATATACATTTCGATCTTGATCGCGGTATTCTGTACACATAATTACCTACAATAGTTACTCAATGTGGTGTAACATTTGTTAAAGTATTATGGTTTAGAATTCTCGAGAAAGATGCCATCTAGGTAGTTATTAAAATTTGTAAAATAATTTTGACACTTCCATTTTAATGAGCGTGTATTTATACATTTATCAGTTATGACAGCTAATGGGAATTTCGTTTAATGAAATAGTGATGTAATAGTAAGATAATTTTATTATAATAATGTCCCTGAAAATATTTAAAAATTTATGATAGCTAATAGGAATTTTCGTCTAAAGAAATAGTGATGTAATAGTAAGCTAATTTTATGAATATCCCTGAAAACATAATACGGTGCTTTTCATTTAGGTACTTCAATTAATTTAAATAGTCTGTGAAAATATTTATAAATACTAGGTGCATTGATATCGGAAGTGAACTTAATAAGTTACTGAAAATATAGTTAAGTATATCGTTCAATTGTTACTTAACGCTTAAATCATCATCAAAACAATACATTTATCGTGTTATGAAAAAGTGATAAACTTTCAACTTTTAATACAACACGCGATTGTGATAATAGAAATTCGATCCTCATACGTTATCATCCTGACGCAATACCTTAGCAATTCTCATATACCGAAGTATATAAATAGGAGTAACTGAGTAAGTAAGACTTGTAAATAAGATGTAAAACGATTATTCTGGTAATTGGCTGATGTTTAACGAAATTGCAGTTTTGAAGGGGGTAATTACTTTTTTGTACAGTTTTTCACCGAGGCCTACTGAGTGGGACCACATTCATTTTATTTTAAATATTCTTTCAAATAGATTTAACCCGACTGCTTTATGAATTTATTCATTGTTACATATGATATAATTATTATATTATTGACACCCCTGGTCTGACTGGCAGTGGGTTCCGGGTTCGATCCTCGGCCAGACAGACATCTGAATGATCAATTTAGATTTCTATTCTGGGTTTGGGTGTTTGTTTATTCGTCTTTATGTGTCCATGGTACCCACGAGACAGGAGAAAATCCTAAAGTGGGGCTGTAAGTGTAGAAAGCGTATTGCAATAGTCTCATTTGTTAATATGACATGAAAACAAAAAAAAAACCTGAATGCCCAAACTAAAAAGAGAAAATAAGTACCTACATATTACAGTGATGAAATGAAATATTACAATGGAAATGATTGTTTAAAGTTCCGAACCTTATTTACCTACCTTACATTATAATTTGTATTGTGCTGATTGCAGTAGATATTTATTACGTAAGATAACTAAATAATTTAATGATTTATTACGTGAGATAACAAAAAAATTTAAAGTAGCCTACTCCTTCCATGTAAAACTACTATTCGTTGCTTTCCGATTTAGTAGTAACGCCTATAAAAAATCCCCTTTTTTCCTGTCATGACATCATATCATATTTATTATTTTGAAATATTACATACATAAAATTGTTTATTGCACAACACAAAAACGTTAATTTTACAGGAGAGCCAGTTAAATATTAAACAATTCCTTTTCTTTCTATCGTTTGAATTAATTAATTTAAAAAGTTATCACAGAATAATCAATGTACATTCATTTAAATTTAGAAGATGGTCGATATAAAAAAAACAAATGAGAACAATATCGAAGGCCGATATTCTGATAACCTCGCAATCCTATCACCTATAAATCACATATAAAAAGTCACTGATAAATAACCAATTAAGTTCACCATATGCTATCTAAATGACGTGATGGTAGGGCTATAGTTTTAGGTGTGATAATTGATATTAAAGTAAATTATTTGATAATTAAATCTGATGATAAGTCAAACTAGCTAGTTTGACTTAACACTAGATTTTCTTTGTGATAGCTCTAAAGATAGCTTATACTCGAGATCGTTGCCATTGTCGCCGCCCTTGGAGAAGATCCCAATTTAGGATTCTGTACCCAAAGGGTACAAACAGAACCCTATTACTAAGACTTCGCTGTCCGTCTGTCCGTGTGTCTATCACCAGGCTGTATCTCAGGAACCGTGGTAGCTAGACACTTCAAATTTTGACAATTTATTTGTTTCTGTTGCTGTTATAACAATAGATACTAAAAAAAATATTAAAGGGGGGCTCCTCTACAAAAAAAGTGTTTTTTAGATAATATTCTAGAACGTTTTGTGCGAGTCAGACTCACACTTGGCCGATTTTTTAATGTATTGTAAAGAGCCCCATATTTTTGACACTGCGAGGTATTCGGGATTGCCTTGGGGGAAAGTGGTATCATACTATCATGCAAAGACTAGCTCAAATAGATTTTAAGTTATTAACGGGTCAAAAGTGGTGCCTGTAAATGACACTTGCGTTGCTGTGTTGCCAGAGAACTTGGCAACACGCTGCCGCGTGTTTAGATTTTACTATTGATTTTGCCACGAAGGTCCCAAACCTGGCAGATTCGTGGCAAAATAAATCGTTAAAGATGTAAATTTTTTTTTTTTTTTATTATTCTACTCTAATGTAACACTTATATGCATAATATTATACATTTCATAGGTATATGTGATAAGTGTAATGTTTTACTTGCTTAAATTTATCATATTCTATGATTATTACGTAACCTGTCAAAGGTCGGCTAACACAAGGTTACGGGAATTATCTAAGCTTATCAAGTTCAATGTTTTAAAGGAATATTATCTTAAACGTTAAAGTATAAGACGTAATTAAAGTTTTGCAGTGAATTAACAGCAATATATAAATTTCACACGTTAGGAGCACCTACTAGCAAGGGGGGTCGCCCGATACGGGCAGGGGGGGGCAGCTGCCCCCCCCCCCCCCTAGAAGACCGGTCGGTCAAAGGCAAAAAAAAATGCATCTGTTATTTTGAAGAAGTTGACGTTGTGCATGAAAAAAAAAATATTATGTAAAGAAGCGCGCAGATTCCTCCTCAAATAATAACATAGTCTCAATCTGCTCCCCCCCACATCCTTCATCTGCCCCTCCCTTTAGAGAATCCTGGCGACGCACTTGAGTTCATATTCGACGTACAAACTTAATAAACTATGTAAGCTAGAACCATGGAAAGTAAAATAAATGGTGGTAGTTCTCGGGCTACGGGGGCTCCAACGGTGCGCAAGCAAAAATTAATAAAAACTTCCCAAATTGTAACAGATAGATAATTATGATTAATAAATATACGCCGATTAATAAATATAAGAAGGCGCCGCCAAGGCACGCTACATCACTTTTACACGTCACGATTTAAATAGGAGTATAATGTTTTATAATAATCTGCATGTACGACGTTGCAGGCAACAAATAAGTGAAACGATAGCGCCATAACATTCGTGCGTCAGATATTTAGTACTTACTTAATGACAAAAAACTGCTTGTATAAACCTATGACTACCAACACCGTATTAACATTAAGGTATTTTATTTTAAATTATCATTTACATATTTGAAGGATTGGTTTAATTTGACAAATTACATCAATATTTCATCAGTCTCCTAAAAATAAAATTTAATCTCCTAATAATAAAAATAAAATAAAATTTATTAAATAATTCGATTCTGCGGATACAACACGGAAAGTTCCAGGTAGGGGGGAGCTAATTCTAGAAATATGAGGACTCAGGATCACCTCTCTCCAAATTCAAATGATAAAATATTCCTCCTTGAAGAAGACCTTGTGTTTTAGGGTTCCGTAGCCAAATGGTAAAAATCGGAACCCTTATAGATTCGTCTGTCCGTCCGTCTGGCCGTCTGTCCGTCTGTCCGTCTATCCGTCTGTCCGTATGTCACATCCACTTTATTCGGAAACTATTAAGACTACAGAGTTAAAACTTGGTAGGTAAGTATGTACAAAAATAAAAAAAATATATTAAATTAATTGGAGGTCCCCATACATGGAACTAAAACTTATATTTGTTGCATGTTACCTACACATGTGGGGTATCTATAGAAAGCTCTTCAAAAATAGTATTAAGGTTTCTAAAACCATTTTTTCGCAAAGTCGATAGTTTGAGAGCTTTGCCCTTTTAAAGCAGTAAAATGAGTGTCCCCCCCCCCCCTCTAACTTTTAAACTAAGAGAGTGAAACATCTAGATAAAACATATGTTATAGATGTCAAAGAAAACTTTAAACGAAAATTGGTTCGAGCAAGATACGGTTGACAGTTTTTGAGATATAGCACTTTTTCAAAAACCCCAAACGTAACTTTGTATTTCCTACAAACACTATGAACAACAAACTTATGTTGGTAACTGTTTAACTTTATTTATTATTTTTACAACAGAGCTATATTTCCTCTTCAAGATTTGTGAATGATAATGCTACGAAACCCTTCGCCTGCGAGTCCTACTCGCGCTTGGCCAATTTTTTTTATATGTCACTAAATTTTTGTATCCAAATCTGAGAAAATCCTAAATCCAAACATAACGTACGCCATTCCACTTTCTTTTTTTAAGGGGAACCTTCAGTAGGTACCCGATGCCGTGGATGCGACGCAAGGTTATGTGTGATTTTTTCGCGGTGAGCATAAGCGCTCACCGTTCTTTCAGATATTTACGACGGCACGTGATCACACATGCCACCGTCCTTCCCGGAGTCACTTGACTGGAAGGTTCGAGCTCCCACTGTTGCCGCTAACATCCCCGGAAGCCCCCTTTTAGTCGCCTCTTACGACGGGCAGGGGATACCGTAACCCTATTCTGGTCCCGGTAGTACAGGGACACGCCATTCCACCTACAATATTAATATTCTGGTATGAGCTATGTCCTTTCCTTCGCCCTTATACAATTAAATAGATTTATTAGTAGGTATTGGTAAAGTAAATAATGTTGAAGTTAATCTGCCTTCGAATAACGGTAATTAATTATTCATTTTAAGTATTAATGCAAAAATTTAACGTACGAAGTACATAGGTTAAGGAAAAAATATGGGTCGTATAATTTTATATATATTTACGTCATTTATAAATGAATAATATTATTGATTTAGAGGTTATCGTATTTTCATTGCCGATAACACGAAAAATCATACCTATCAAAAATACGCGAGGTTATAGGTCCCACAGAACTTCGATAAATGGGGCAGAAAAAAAAACCGCGGAGGATTATACTCTCTTTTTAAGACTTCTCAATCTGTTTTCCTCATATGTATTGTATCCCTTATGTATTACAAAAGGAGCATGACATGCAATTTTCCAAACCAGTATATATAACCAGAAAAAATTATGAAAAAGGAATACGGTCTAGATATCTGCTGTAAAGCACAAAGACACTTCTAGCGCATCCAGGTTTAGGTAAGTTACCATTACTAACAAAGAAGCTTGGCCAGCTAAGTGTAGCTGTTCAAAAAATTTGATGGCGAAAAAAATGGTCTTCCGACAAGAAGAGAGAATTATGTCTTTTAGAGTTTGGGGGAAGTTATGGAAAATATTCGCCTCCGTAAGTGTGACAGACAAATTTAGTAATTGCATTTAGCTTTTCATCTGAATGATTTGGTGGAAGAAGCCCCTTCGCCTTAATTCAAACTAGAATGTAGCCGCAACATACTGCTATTATTTACATCCTGGCCTAAAAGGAGTACAAAAAGAGGATATATCTTAGTGTTAGTAGCTGGACAGGACGTAGGAATAGACGGACAATCTAGTTATTCAGTAATAAGGAGCATCCTGGTCCTGATAATCCAACGATTCGCTCACGAGTTGCAATTGATTCATCCGGAGATACGTTTTCATAGATATGACAATATTAGAACAATATACTAATCAAAAAAACATGTAGCAAATAATTCAAATTTACACTTGACGATGACATCACTTTATGCAATTTGATTCTGACCGAGCGTAAAGAAATAGATATGTAAATAAAGTATTCAGGTGTGTTAAGTTCTGCGAGTGGCAAGTTTAATAAATATAATATGTTCGCCAGTATCCAAATATCGCATTACGTTACGTCAATAGCTCGCTTATGCTACGACTATCTGTGGAAATATGGGATTGAGTAAAATCATTCAGGTCTCGAATGTGCCTCTTTGCCGGGCAGTCTTAATTGGGTCGAAAACCTTCTAGATTTTTCTATTTAATTTATATCATATATTATATTAATACAATACGATATAATATTATTGAAAAAAATTAACGACAGTCAACGAGACAGGGGTCATTATCATACTCCAGCTTGTAGTATCCCGATGAAAATTAATTCCCGCATCATCACATCACATTACATCAAACATTGTATCTTTAAAAAAATATCAAAGGAATATGCAGTTCATGTACAATCGACATCTCAAAGCAATGGAGTTGCTGTAAGATGTCGATTGTATGCTATCACAGATGTGTTGCTATTCCTGACAAATATCATGCTTGCTTCATATGTAACTAAGGCATCCACGCGCTCGACCACCGGAACGCAAGAACTACAAAGGTTGAAACAGGTGTTAGGGCTTACCCTTGCCGAACTTCACCGGTTCTACTACCTTACTATCTTGTGACATAATCCATCACACACCACATCGCATATCATTTTAGTTTACAAACTTAGTTGAATCAAGTATTTGACACAAATGTTGAACGAGTCTTTTTTAAGTTGCGACATATGTATGGTTATAATATTCTTAGAAAACTCCGTTACAATAAATATTATAGGAGTTTTATTTCAATGGAAAATAGTGCAATATAACTACGTATTAAAACGTCGCTGTTGAAATGGTTTATTAATTCTGTAGAAATTAGCTACTACTTTTATAAATAAAAGAAATAAATTTCGTCGTGAACATTGACCCATTTACCTGACCTCATTACTTGAAAAATCAGTAAAACAATTTTTCTTTTAATTATCCCTAAATATCTCAGGACTTTTCAAACCGATATCGTTTTTTTTTTCATTTAATACGATATCGTACGTCGTTTTGAAGTTACATTTCTAACCAACTTCTATGTTATTTTTGGAAGTTATAGGTACTTCTTTTTTCGCGTTAGGGAAAATTATGAGAATAAATTTTTACGATGCGCGCGCATACCGTCCCGAAAAACGATATCCTGAACTTAGCTATAGTCCACATTTCAGTTTTATTTTTATTTTATTATTTTATTTTTATTTACTATTTATTTATAGTAAAAAATTAAAACAATCTTCAACTATGTACATTTTTTTGTGATATTTAAATAAACTTTTTAACTAGATAATGCGTTATATAATAAAACTTTCAATGCATCGTTTTTCCTACAAAAGCAAAACAAGGCGAAAGAAAATTTTTAAAAACATTTTTATCCTGTTTCGCCAAAGAAATATTACTTCTAACGCGTAAACTTGCATAAGTACACACACACACACCTTTTTATTGCTATATAAACTTACTCTTTAGGCTGGTACTTATATAAAAGTTATGTGAAATTTTTGGCCGACAGCGTCAGAAGAAGAGTAAGGTTTTTCGAGCGTATGTATGTGACTATATACGCGCTACAGACCAAACGGCTTGACGGATGACGACGTATGACATACCATTACAATCGTCTCAGTTTGCAGAGTGGCATAGGCTAATTTAATCCATAATTTAATCAAATGGCGCCTACAAATAGGGGCAAGAGAGGAGGGGAGGGACGACTTTTTTACTATCGCTTTATATTTATGGTCAAGGTATGAAATTGTAGTTATTGTACGAAAAGGAACTAAAAAATCTGGATAGATCTAGATTATTTATCTTTATATCTCCAGACAGGTCACGAGACCAGTGCATTGTGATTAAAAGACTTCAATTTTGTTAATTAGTCAGTAATTACATATAAAAGCTATCATTAAGTTGATATTTAAATATCTTGACACTAGATTTCCTTTACCCCGGTCACTCACATAAAACTCATATGCAATAAGATTCATTTACATACATATGTTACGTTATTTGCCTTACTAATATTATGAAGAAAAAAGTTTCTGAGGATCAGGGCTTCTAGATGCATTGTAATTACAGTAGATCTATTGTAGGTTCAACTTAATAATAAAATTTGATCTAGGAATGCCTTTTTTTAGTCGTCAAATTGCACAAAAAATTGTCATTTATTGTACCCAATTTAGTACAAAATACTGTATTGTTAGTAGGAAACACTGTAAATTTATAGTCATTATTTGGAAGCATTGCTCAGGATTGATGGATATATATTACTCTTTCACGGATGATAACTGGTTGGATTTAAACGAAATTTTGCTCTCTGAGTTTATAAAATGGCTTTACATTTCAATGAAAGTGGGCATAAATACATCCAAGGTCATCTGCGAGTCACACGACAGTATCTTTAATGTTATAAGGGAAATGATAAAATAAAATAACTTTCTATAAACTTGACAAAAACGATAATAACAACAAACAATAACAATAATTAGTAATGATAATGTCACAGCCACTGATCAGTTGCCGTTCTGATTTTAATAAATTGCGAGGGCTGGAGTCAGCCAATTATGCTTTTGGCGACTGCTGACTGTTGGCTGGCAAAATCAAATGCGTTAGCGGGCTATATGTTGGCCCGCGAGCCCGGGGCTGGACTGCCTTGGTTAGCAACAAAAGCCTGGATTAGCTCTTAGGATATTTTGACAAACATGACCCAAGCGGACCGAGCTGCGAGAAAAAACTCAAAAGATATTTCTTATCACAAATATAAATTTATTTTCGAAAAAGTCCTGACATGATTACATATGTTACCTTCTAGAATAAGTCAAATTAAAGTAAAGTGATATATTATAATTCGTTTCACATTCATGTGAATAATTCATCGTGCAATAATAAAATCTTTATTATTGCGCCTACAGATCAGAAAATTGAAGGAACTAATCACAGAATGTCAGTGTGAATGTTGGATTGTTTTCTGAAATGGTGGTAAAACACTTTATCGTTCGACTTCAGATGCAGTACCACTTCCCCTGTTTCTACCCAACAACAAGGGTGAAGAGTTGCTATTTAAAAGTCGTGGTAAAGACTTTTTTTTGTGATTTTTTTCTTTAATTTTTACACGTGTGTGAACAAATCCTTAGTTCGACGGGTTCACGGATAATATTTTGTTTTAAGTAACGGTTATCTTTTGCGCGAAATATTTTAATAACAATAACAATATTAACATAATTTATTATATAAACATTAAAAGTTAGTGAAAATATTTGATTACGATATTTTTTATTTTTTGTACATGTTCTTGTACTTGACATTTAAGTCTCCTTGATCTGTTTTTACTTAACTGATCTTTATTATTTTTTAGGCGGGGCAAAATCTTAACATCGCCGCCCTTGTCCACTTGAATTTAATTTTTGCCACTTTAATAGTTTCAGCCATCAGTATCTAAAATAATTGGTGGTCATTTATTACGTATACGTGTCAAGAATTTCACTTCCCTATACTAGGCGTCCCAATGGTCAAAGTTAAATCAATGAGTTGCGCATTCTTATGCAAGGTTTGAATTTGCCGCCCTCTAAACTTGCCGCCCGGGACATGGGGTCTATGTCCCGGCTTGCCCCCGCCCCCCTAGATCCGGGGCCGCAAATATACATAATCTGCGAAAATTTCAACAGTCTAGCTATCACGGTTCATGAGTTACAGGCTAATGACAGACGGACGTCGGAGTCTTGTTAATAGAGTTCCGTTTTAAGGAACCCTAGAAGACTTATATATAGGCATAAAAATTATAAAGATACATGACTTTTATAACTACTAAATGAACTTTATTTTAAACAAGAACATTAAAATCTATGTTCAGTTTTTAAAGTGAGCGCCGACTATTATGATGCAAGATACTTATTTAATTGTGATGCAATCTTGGTGCATTAGATTTTTTATTAGCCATGTTTACATTATAAAGTGTCTAGTAATGATATCTAGTAAACAGAATCAATACGTCATCTATGTTCAACAAACTTCTACTACTTACTCATCAAATGTTAATAAGGTCAACTTTGATATACACAACGACACGTGTTTCTTGTTTTTATCTCTACTCCAACACTGTCTACTTATTTCTAAGTCATGAATGAAAACAAGTAGATTATAACATTGAAATAAGGGTAAATATTTTTCTTATGCACAATACTGCCCTCAAAAGCACCAAAGCGGTATCTCATTTGAAGTTTCAAGAAAATTGATGTATGGAAGTCGTTTTTGTGTATCGCTAAGTAAATTGAAAGAAAGGATATTGTCAAACTACATTTTTAATACACAGTGTTACAGTCACCATTACTATATACCGTATACTAGGCTACCGTTATGCGGCTTAAATTATAAAGTGCATAATTACTTAATCTATCCAAAGCCATATAAATATATTATATATATATTTTGTAGTACCGCTTTTGCGTTTCTGAGGGCAGAAATAGGTATGACAGGGGCATCTCCGGCATAAAACCACAAAGAGTTTCTCAGTTTTTAGGGTTTCGTGCCCAAAGGGTAAAAACGGAACCATATTACTAAGAGTCCGCTGTCCGTCTGTCCGTCTGTCTACATGTCTACGTCTGTTCGTTCATGAACCGTGACAGCTAGACAGTTGAAATATTCACAGATGATGTATTTGTGTTGCCGCTATAACAACAAATACTAAAAATACAATAAAATAAATATGGAAGGGGCGCCCATACAAAAAAATATGTTTTTTTGCAGTTTATAGTTCATTGTACGGAACCCGGAGTGAGAGTCTGCCTCGCACTTGGCCGATTTTTTCTTACTTGAAATCGCAAAGAATGCTAATAGAAGAGTCTAACATGCATATTGTTATTCCTCCGTAGAATAATTCGAATAAAGCTTTGTATCTATGGATTAACTGTACGTTGAGAAGTAAAACGAACTTGTTTACACTTTTAGCAATTAACACAATTATCATTGTATGATAGTCTACTTATCCACATGCGTTGGAGTCATTTATGCATTCTTAATGCATGCACAAATCAGAATAACACACAGTAGAATTCCTATAATAATATTTGCCAAACAGGTATGTGAAATGTATGATTTGTAAGAATAAGAATCTTATTTCAAAGTCATGGTTAATGCGTCAATGCTTATTGTGTTTAAAATATTCCACATCCTCGTGTAATTAGAACCTATTCTATCTGACACATGAACTTTGGCATCCAAACAGGCGACAGAAATAAGTCTTATCTATGAGAAATCTCATGAATAATATTGTTATGGTAATAGTTAGCCTTATAGAGGTCTCGGTCGAGCGTTTATACATTTCAATTGTACCTAACTCTGAATATGTTATATTGAGTTAAGCACACGACGATAATATAACAATAATTACAATTATGACTTCAAGTTTTCCTTATCCAATGCTTTCAAATGAATCTAGAAATAATAACCTATTTTTTAATCAGTATAATAGTAGTAACAGCAGTAGGAAAAAATAAACATGTTTGTAAAAAATAAAAATAAATATCTTTTACCTAAGGCTTTATTACTATCATTAATTCTCAATATTATAATTATGCATTTGACTGGTCCTTCAAGCCAGTTCGGAAATATGAAAAATATATAATAATTCTTGTTAATGATTTATCTTGTTTTTTTTTATTTGTCTTGTTTATTTATCTACCTAGCGAATATTCACATTTGTAAAAACATGAGTTTAAAAAACTGGATAAAAAAGGTATGTTTACATTACCAAATCTTCTCTAAATACCTAGTGTATAAGTAAACATACATATACGGCAATACGCTGTTAACACGTGATTTTACGCCTTGTTATTTGAAATAGCATTCCGATTTTTGTGTCGAAGAGCATTTTTAGTAATAGGAGTAAACAGTATCACTTTTCAAAATGTATGGCATTGTTAGCTTTGATGTCGTCAGATTTGTCAATAAGTCAACAACCTCACTAAAATCAAGAAAGAAGTTTCGACAAACAAATTTAATCAAATATTTACCATCAGGTTGCACGATTTTCATTTATATCAAAATATTCGATAGGGGTTACCGTATACTACGTACTAAGTACGCGAACACAATTATTTATTGATACCATCAAGAGTATTCAGCCACTGAGGGAAGCTTTGCGGTTTCACCCAGAATCACTAATTGCAACAAAAACAAGATCTAGTGGATGGAATAAGACCTTAATTCAATGGGCACTGAGCCCAGTCGGACATAATTTGAACTTAGGTATGTATATATTGTTTTCTTTGACCGATTACATCCCACGAAATTATGAGCCAGGTGCTGACGCCAAACACATTATTAGCATTATGAAAATAGTAGATTTTTCAAAGTAAACGAATTCAGCGATGAACTGCAATAGATACAGATGGACACAGTCGAAAAGCACACCTAATGGAAGTTGGAATTAATAATAATCAATGCAAAATAACGTGTGATTGTAATTTTTTATTGAAATCCGACTATCTAGACATATATGTATGTTTTCAAATTCTGCCATATTAAAAAATAAAAACGCTGAATAGTGATCTCATAGTTTTTTATAACAACCATATTTTTTTCACTATGTTTCTCGAATTATTATATAAAATAACTTGTGTGCATAATAGAACTAAATGTAAAAAATATCTTAATAAGATTAATAGTGTATAAACAAATTCAATAGTTTTAGAAATACATACCTAATGTTCTACTACATACGCATAATTTTTCAGTTGCTCGGATTTTAGATAACGTTTTAAACATTAATAATGGAATCACAGCATATTTAGAGATTAACATGCGATAACAATTGATTGTCGACGCAGATAATTTATAAACACTGGTGTTTAGCACAATAAGCGCTGTCTTGGTAGCAAAGAAAATATATTGTGAGTCCGGTACAACAACAAAGCTGTTATGGTTTTAGCTCACGCTGGAATGTTTGATGCCAGTGTTATCGCATCGTGTGATGCTATAGCATACGTTGGAAAGCTGTTAATTTGAGGATGAAAATGTACATTTCAATATTGTGCTAGCCAAAAATCAGTGAATGAAAATAAAATGAATAATGTTTGTACTCAGTGCTAAGTGTTGCGTTTAATCATGTATCGTCCTTATAAACTGTGGGTTGTGCCCATTTACTGGATTTGGATTACTCTTAACGGTTTTGGAACACAGGTATTTTGATTTGCCAAATAATTCTATCTAGTAACTCGAATGCTAACTAAAATAAGTGAATAGGTGACCAAAAGATTAATGACATTATCTAAAACATTAATATCCTTTGTATGACGTAACATGATGAGAATTAATAAGTTATAATTATAATACCAGGATATTCTTGAATTGAAGACTTGAGCAAGTCTCAAATAAAAATAATTCAAAAGTTATGCATAAAACACAGACAAATACATATAATGTATGTAATTCAAAATTAACATTTTTTTGGATCGCAACATTTCTGGAATTGAAGAAGCAAGTAATCATCTTTAGTAGTAAACTATTCAAAGTTATTTAAATTAACTGAATAACTGAATTCCAATGAATTCCTGAGAGATTTTAGCTTTGAACGAGAACTCTTTTCACATTTTTTTTAAGAGCCCTATGTCATAGCGCACCGGGAATACCTCAGAAGGAAGCTCATTAGACACCTTACACGTCCGTGGCAAAAACGAACGTGATACTATACTCTGATTTAGGTAAGGTAAGAGATACTTAGACGAGACGTTCCAACTTAATCTTCAGGAGTAGTGACGGTCCAATACAGGATTAGTCCTAGTTGGTATTGATTACAAATGTCCATAAACCTGCAGTTGCCTATTATCCATCACCAAATAGTACGCTCGGATGCTTATTCTATTCCTAGTATAAAACTAATTTTAAAAATACAAAAAGGTAATTATAGTACAGATTAAATATTATTATTTTACATGTACAATGAAATAAAACATAAAAATATTTATCTTACATTTTATCAATGAAATGACGGGATATTATCAAGACTCTTAAGCTTAATCTAATTAAATTATAAAATATAGCCGTAAAAAAGGGACGCTTGGCAGATGTGCAACATCGTGTTAGTGTAAGTAATACGCATAGCATAATGAAAATAACGCCATCTACGAACAGTCCCTCGCACAAAGTCGAACTAACACGGCAGCTCGATTAATTTCGTCCGATACTAAATAGTTTTAGAAGTATATAACAGGTGGCGCTGAGATACATAAAGGTAGAGGTAGAGGTAGATGAGATACAAGCATCACCATGCCAACAATCAGTTTACTTGCGCCCATAGACGTTTCACATCAAAAGTATAAAAATACAATAACTTCACTTTGAATGATATAAGTAACAATATAATTATTACGTATGTATATCACTCAAGACAGATTTGTATCAAAATTAAAATTTATAATAAGTACTTATTTTGTGTAAATGTCATATTTTAGGCGGAAGCTTTCTTCAATGATGGAATTAATCCAGTCAAAGTCGATTTGAGTGTTTGGCAGAAGCGTAATACAAGACTTGCAACTGGCACCAATGAACAACTTCAATGCGAGAAACCAAATTTTTACATATGCGAGGTATAACCAACATCTATCCTTTAATCCTTTCCCACTACGTCGTCATCAATCAAAATGGATGAAATCGTTGAAATGCACGAAGCGTGTTGCCAAGTTCTTCATATTTACCAAACAAGCCGACCATACCGTTCAGATTTTGATTCTGAAAGCATCGCCGTTGCACCTTATCCTACATTATGGTTATTATGACTGATTTGGTTTGAAGGTTTCTCGACACTTTCCAATTGAGACCTTTAAGAGTAGTAACACATCTGTGGTCTTATTCAGCTAGTAACTGCTTCAATTCTATTTAAATTTTAATTCTAAAAATCGTCAATAGCCACGAAAATATCAAAAAAGGAGAAAAATCTTCCTTACGGAAGTACTTTTAAGTGTACCGATTACAGATACAGCTACTTATAATTAAGTGGAGTGCATGCACCTAGTGAAAATATGTTTCAATGGTGCTAGTGTAGTGTGGGATTTTCAGAGCTGCTGGGAGCAGCAAGTGTACTGGCGCATCCATAAAATATGAATAGATAATTAGGACTGTTACACACAGTTGAACACGGGATTTATACATACGGCTATATGATGTACTCCTACACCTACATATCCAAAGAATAACAATTGCGATTACAGATAGCCGAGTCGTATAAATTACATAGATATGTTCACATAATAATTTAAAGTAAGTTCTCATTCAGGAACGATTAAAATTTCTAAATGTAATTTTATTAATTGGACTGATAATACGTAGGTATAATACCTATCTACTGTCGTGTAATCATTAGAAATATTCACAGATGCTGTCATGGTTTTTAATTGAATCACTATCAATACTTTAATACGTCAATAGTTACGACAAAACAGTTAAGAAGATTTTCCTCCTTTATTTGCTAACCGATTTTTGTGTAAGTTTGTATCCATTAATGATTTTTTAAATTAAATTTTAAAATGGATAAAAGTCCCAATTTTTTTGACTTTTAAAATCAATAGTTAAGTCGTCGAATTAAGTATCCTGAAATTTTCTTTAATCGTTTTATTAGGTATATCACCAGAATTTAAAGTAATAGATTAAAATACAGCATCTTAATTATACAATTAAATCCATGTATATATGTTTCAGGAACCACCCAACGTAATCCCTGCTAGATTCGAAAAAACATGCGATTACAGGAACACGAGATACCACGAGCAAGTGTATCGGTGGGTGGCGGGTAGGGGTTGTCTGCGCTTTACTCCAGATTTTCTCTACATCGCTGGATTCAACAACATCTCTTTAAACGCTAACTGCATCTATGAAAACTGGTTCGCGCCTTGTTTAGAGATAGTCAGTACTATTTATATCCCATACGTAGCCACATGCTTATACTCAATGTATCTCATGGTTATAGAACTTGTTAAATATAAGGCTCTACAAGTTTTTACGTCATTCACACACCATTCAATTTTTAGAAGACGTTTATTTCACTTTTTTAATATGCCCGACCGAAGTTTCGGCTTCGGCCACCTTCGGCCAAAAATTCGCCTTTTTTATAATTTCGTATAAATTTATGAATTACAAATACATGATATCGCGATGGAGATGGTTAAGTTCAAGGGTATGCGAAATCTCCATTTTGGGCTTGCGTCGCCAGTTGTGTATTTCACATATTCGAACTTATTCGTACATATTCGAACATAGATTCATATTATTCAAACTATTATTGCATTAGATGCTTTATCTATAAAAGTTTACATAAAAATCTAACAATAAAAGTTAAAAATAAACACTTGTAGACAATTTAGAACTGAATTACTTATGGCTTTTGAATCTTCGACTTTGGCTTCGACCGAAGGTGGTGGCCACATCCGAATAATCGGTTTCGGCTTCGGCCAAAAATCTACCTACGGCCGAGCACTACATTTTAGTCTGCCTAAATTTATATTTGAGGCCACCAAATAGACATAAAATAATCAAAATAATTCAGTAACTAGTTGTTTGAGTCCCGGATATGAAATCCGGTCGCAGATATGTTATGTTATAACCTACATCCTACATACTAAAACTTGGGGTTTATAAATACTTTCTTCGACCAGAATTACAAATCAATAAACAGTCTAGAAAAATAGCAAAGCTTTTACTTTTAGGACAAATGTTTACAGAGAAGCTTAATGCGGAATTGCTTAAGACGTTTTTGCATCGACGTAATAATATAATGTACCTAATATAAGTGGTAAACAAAACGCACATAAGTGTACAATGTAATAAATATGTATAATAATTACGAATTGATTAGTTAAATTGATGTGCTTCAATATATCAAATGGATTATTTACTGACAGTACATGTAGATTATCTCTGTTTTATCTATAAAACAAAGCTAATTTACAGTCAATGGCACTGCTGCACTAATCCCACCATATCAATTGTGCAATATATCACATCCATCAGCCTCTTTAAGTCCATTTCTGGACATAGACTTCCCTAATGAAGTTTCTGCAAATACCTATACTCCGCGCCCGGCAAGGGTGTTGGCGTCTGCAGTGGGTATTCGTGTCAAATAGTTGGGCTGCCAACCGTACTATAATAAAGTACCGTAATATTGAACGCATAACGCAAAATGCTATATTTTTGTTATCGAAATCTAACAAATAAATCCATCAGTTCCAAATCCAAGCTCTACGAACGCCCCTTTACTTTAATTTTAAGACAAACATGTCACTTCAACAAATATGAAAAGTAGAGATTTATTAAAATAATTATGCTTTTGTCTACATGTTATGTTTTGTCCATAAAATACTGTACGTTTTATGTGTTATTTCGTTGACTAAATGTAGATAACACTGGATTTAATGTCTTAATTGCTACCTTCGTCATCCACGGCAAGTGAGACTTTGATGCTATTCAAGACCGACACAAGTTTAAGTAGATACGTAGGAAACGCCTGTAGGTATTTGTACAATATAATTTAGTGACATATCATGTCAGGTTAAACCTATAGTGTTTAAGTTACGAAGCTGCATCACCAGAACTTATTCTGTCGATTCTTGCTTAGCTTCGCAATTGACGGAAACTGTGTTTCAAATGTTTTAAGATACATAAAGTCCCTGACAAAATGAGAATTAATTAATAAATGCTTAAATAAAGTAATAATAATTAAATATATAGTAGGTACACCCCGCGTAGGACGACCCGCGTGGCGGAGCAGGCACCATACCGGTCTAACACGCAGTGGGTCTCGGGTTCGATCCCCTGCCAGACAGAAATGTAAATGATGAGTTTAGATTTCTGCTCTGGGTCTGGGTGTTTGTGTATTCGTCTTTGTGTGTCCATGGCATCCACGACACAGGAGAAAATCATATTGTGGGATTATGAGTGTAGAAAGCGTTTAAAGTTTTAAAAGTTTAAAGTACAATTAGGTAAAATACATTATGAAACGGATTTATATTTAGTAGGGGATGGTAATCCGAACTTACATGCATAATAATATGTAAATTTATTGAATAATTCAATTTCACATTCTAGGCTAAAGAAGATGGTACTTGTGGATGCTATCCATTCGATCCCGGGTTTGAAGAAGTAACTCGCGTCGTAAGAGATTCCTTGGTGTCATCTGCACGTGGACGATGGGAACGATGCTTCAATCAAGCAAGTGACTGTTGTAGTCATTATATGGCACATGAGATCAATTTAACAGGTTCATAATTTCATATTAAATGGATAAACAGACATTGTGAAAGGCGGCAGATCTCTTCACGGTTTATTTCCAAAAGAACTACAGCCACATCTATTGCAGTGCTGCTATTGCTATTGCATGTTAAGTACTATTTCGTTTAAATTTGAAGGATTTGATAAAGAAAACAGTTAGTATACGATGCATTTCAAGTTACTCCTCAAACGTAGGAAGTTTAGCAAATCATCTGTGTTTGATTTAAACTACCACTCGCGACCAAGCTGGGATTGATTAAGGATTTCCATGGGCAACAAGACCTCGTACCATCAAGATAGAGTGCATGCTCGTTTATATATTGTAAAAAACCTGACATAAAAATATGTTTTGATGTTAAAAATATATATATAACATTGACAAAAAGCAAGAAAATAAAGCTCGAAGATTGTATTTTACACTTCTGGTTGTTTGTACGACGTTTGTACAGACGACAGATCGTTCTCTACAATAATTATAATTTCAGAGACTAAAGGGGTATTACTTTATTGTTAATTTTATCGTTATTTTGTATGCTGTTTCCAGATACATCAACATGTGAAACGACTTTCGATGGTTGGACGTGTTGGCACACTACAGATAGTGGCCACATCGCCAGTGAAGTTTGCTCCGAATTCGCATATTCGAATGTTGGGCCTTCGTGTCATCGTATGTATTGCTATATTTATATTTGTTCTGTGAAGATTATTTGCTGTTTTTGCTGTGATGATTATTTAATATTGAAGTAAAAGGTAGTAAGTTGGTCCTCGTTAGTTTGTCGTTCGGGCTAATTATTATTATTTGTTTATTTATTTATTTTAAGACACACCAACTCTTACGCTAGGATGTAATCTTCAAATCCTAGACAAACACCTCTTATTTTGGCAGAAGAGTTTAGGCCAAAGGTCTCATGTCAATGTAGTAGACATAAGACCGTTGGCCCAATCTCTATTTAATCGAATGGCGCAACTTGTGAAATAAATGGTTGTTATAAGAAATCCCATATTAATCTAATAGTGACACGTACCCAGTAGAAAGAACTGTGTCGATAAAGATGTAAACCTCGGAATTTCGTTGGCAATCCGATCTGCAACTTATAATCAGAATATGGAGGCGATTATGTAATACAGTGCACCTGCACTGACATTGCTCTCAATTGGTTTACCTTTTAATGTACAACGGTTTTTTTTTTTAATTTAATATCTAAAGAGCTATATATGCCGAATTTTTTTATTTAATATCTAAAAGCTATATATATCTGCTTGCAGACTTTAGCAGCAAGGAATGTTACAAGAATGGAACATGGGAGATACAGACGGACTATAGCACTTGCAGCATCACACCTCGCTTGCTTCGGCGATATCGGTTTTACATTGCTATGCTTTCTTTCTCCATCGCCTCTTGCTTGCCAGCTATATTCGTGTTCTTCTTCTACAAGAGACTCAGGGTGACGAGAGTGGCATTACATCGCAACTTACTCATTGCCATCGTCGTGAGGAATGCTCTAGTTATTGTCAGTAGATCTGTGGTAAGTGGCATCTTTTTTATTTCATTGAAGCAGCAAACGTCTGCAGTATCAGCAGTCCACCTGATGGTATGTAACCAATGCCGCCCATGGACATCTGTAAACAACTTCATAAATTGTAAAATAGGGGTTCTATCTGATGAAATGACAGGTGCGTTGCAACTCCCGAGTACTGAGATGGTCGTTTTATATTTATATGAGCCAGCAATCACGTACTTCTACTGAAACGGAAGCTGTTTCATACTAAAGAAAAGTATAGAAGTGGTTGCTACTTGGTCCAACTAGTAGATCGCACTATATCTACTAGTTGGACCAAGTGGCAACAGAGCATTGTCTAAAATGATGTATTCCACTTCGATCACCTAGGTGGTCAAAGGGGACTCCTTGGTGTCCTTTGATCACCTGAGACATAATCACCTGGGTGACAATGGACGATTCAAGAAAATATATTATTATCATAATCTTTCATCATCTTTCGCATTGATTATTTCCGGATTCAGATGTTCAAATATATGCGGAAGCTCTGCAAATATATGCGGATGCGAATATTCGCAACAATCCTGGTATGTACGTTTGCTTCTCTTTCGCGCAAAATCTATTGGTCGGATTTCGTTGAAAGGTACAAATAGCTTATGACCTGATGATTAAAACATGCAATACTCATTAACGTATATAAAGCTCGGGTATAGGGTAGTAAAAAATAAAATCGCAATATTCTAGATATACATCGACGAGCTGACTAACGCAGGGGACACAGCGATGGCTCGGCACAGCATCGCTTGCCGCACTCTTGCCGTTGCCGAGAGAATAGCTGCCAACGCGGTGTTCGTCTGTATGTCCGTGGAAGGCGTTTACTTGCACAGGCTTATAGTGGCCGTGTTTAAGCAAAAACTGAAGATTTATTGGCTGTATGGAATTGGCGCAGGTTAGAAAGAATGAGGATTTTTAAAGGTGTTGACTTTATTAAATATATACACGAACATGTGAATTGATCTACATTTAACTTTTGGCAATGTCAAATAAAAGTTATTTAAATAGTAATGCACGTTAAACTTTAGAAACAAAAGAAAACGCTAACTCTTCCACACAACATTGTGTACCTAGTAGGTACTAAACATTCGTTGGAATTAATGCTTTCTATACTACTCTTATAAACCCATTAGGTCTTCCCACATTAGGAGCTTCTCTTGTATCATGGGTGACAAAGACAAATACCAAACACAGAACAGAAATCTAAATTCCTGATTCAGATATCTTTCTGGCCGGAGATCGAAACCGGAACCCACTTTGTGTCTGATTGCTGTGATTAAATTACAGTCACAAAATAATAAATGAAACAAGTTAATATATAATTTAATTCTTTACAGTTGTAGCTGTATTGCCGGTAGTGATGTGGGCGGTAGTGATGGGCCTACTCAACGACCATTCCTGCTGGGTGGTATACACAATAGAGAATATTCAGTGGGCTTTAGATGCTCCGAGGATCGCTATTTTGTTTGTCAATACAGCATTATTTATCGATGTGCTAAGAGTCTTGCTCACGAAGATAAGGAATTCCGAGAACGTTAATCAATTGTAAGATAAACTAATATATTAATAGTAAAATATGTATTATAATTTCACTAATATTGAAGTAAAAGAGATTAAAGGAAAAAATAACAAACCTACTTATATCTAAGTTTAACATAATGGTAACTTGCCTTTATAATTACTTTCAAGTCTTCGTTAGGCTAGGTATTCTTTTGTCTCTCAATTTCGTCGATCAATTCTTCTCTCGCTTCTTAATTTCTCAGTGAATTCCACCAACTTTGTGGTGTGTGCTCCAAAGAACTATTTCGCACGGTGTCTAACTTACTAAAATCCATCACCACTAGCTGAAGAATAAAGTTATATTACATGAACTGGACTCGTGAAGTTCCTGCGCTGTATATTTTGTGCATTATAACTTCCTCGTACACGATTTGCTTATCTCTTTCTAAGTAGGATCTTTCAAAATAGATCTAAATCAACTTATTATTTCCGTGTTCTTAGATATGAAATTAAATTATTTTTTTCTTTTTAGGAATACCGTCAAGGCGTCCCTATTTTTGATGCCGATATTTGGAATACAATTTATATTTACTGCTATTCGACCAAATACCACGAATTGCGTTGGGGAACAAGTTTACTACTATGTATCATATACAATCGAAGGTCTACAAGGATTCATTGTTGCTATGTTATTCTGCTATGTTAACAAAGAGGTAAACACATTTTTAACTTATGTTAAAGATAAGCTTCTTTTAAATAGAAATAAGTATATAACTTCTACTTTAACACATTTCAGGTCCATTCTCTCGTCAAAGCAACCTACAAAAAAACAGAAAGTGCAGTAGTATCACGCGTTCGTGGTTCAAACTATCCACGTATGAGTCTAGAACAAAATTCAGATAGAAGATTCACTTACAGCACCGGTATACCATCAAACAACACCGAAGACGTGAAGAATCAATACGCTACAATGAAGCCTAAATTACACGTCGCTGAAATAATTTCTATTCAAGCAAGTGAACGGTTGGCGGACATCTTAGACCCTGTGTATGAAACTATCGAGCACGGTTATTGTAATGAAGGTTACGATTGTTTAGAAAGATCAGATGTAGATAATGATTCTGGATTCATACCGAATAAACAATCTAACGTTGACGACTACTATGGCTTTACTAACGCATCTAGTGTATCTATAGGTTGTCCAGATTGGATTTCTTCACCAGCAGGCACCATTTACAATAATTCTGCAGGTGGTTATGAGGCAAGACCGTTCAAAAATGAAACATCCAATAATATAAAAGAACCAGATGTTCCAAATGACGGCGAACAAGTCTCTATAAAACCAGAAAATAACAATGATGTTGTGAAAGATCAAAATGATAATGATCCCGAGAAACCGAAGGGCAATGCAACAGATGTTGAATCTGAGTACGAAGATTGTGAAAATATGTTTGAAGAAATAATGCAATATATTGAAACCAATGATAACGAAAACGTGGTATTGGATCCTGAACTTCTCTCACCGAACAGAAAAGAGGAAGATAAGATTGTTTTTGTTGAAGAGTAATCTTATTCGTCTAAGATAAAGCTACATGGTACATTGTTTAGAACTGATGTTACAAGCGATTGTGAAAGATTTCGAAAGAAACATGTGAAAATATTATTTTTATTACCATTTTTTTCTTATTCGTTCTATATTAACTTATTATTATTTTTAATAAATGTATTCATTTAAATCCTTTAACTATTTTTCCATCCTTGTACTAATTATGTCAAAATATTGGATTTCTGAACTTAAATGGTCATGTTACACAATAATATAAACTTCCGAAGTGGTAGCGATTTATTATTAATTCCATATCGATACAAATCTTAATATAATTAGTAATTACTATCTTTGAGTACTTAATTTAACATTTTCATTCATCTAACTGGCTGGCGTTTAATCGCGTAAATCTAGATCCTTTCGAATTCGAACGCATACAAAAGTGAGCGTGACTTGTGGGGCACGCACAGTCCAAGTTGGATGTTCGACTAGT
Organism: Cecropterus toxeus; assembly: GCA_018249875.1. Taxonomy (NCBI): domain Eukaryota; kingdom Metazoa; phylum Arthropoda; class Insecta; order Lepidoptera; family Hesperiidae; genus Cecropterus; species Cecropterus toxeus. Next base: position 3,374 of record DWNE01000531.1, on the reverse strand, counting down.
TATCTTCAAAATAAAAGTATACTTAAACTTAAAATTGATAAGAAATACAAAATAAATAAAAAAAAAACTTAAGTTAAAAATGTTATCGAAAGTCTTAGTGATGTTAGGATTTTGTGTATGCGTGCAAAGTTTCCCGGACGGTGCGCCGATTGACGCGTGTGTAAAGGATCGCGCGAACCAGCCTAACCACGGACAGCACAGGACCCAACCACTGTCATCCATCCCCTACAGAGTGGTGGCTTCTTCAGCTCACTACGCACCCAACAACCAAATCACAGGTTTGTTAAGTTTTATATTCTTACAACCTTCCAAAACGTACTAAACCGCTGTATATGATTTAGTTACAAAAAATGTACCTGCACACATTAAAATAATTAAAATATACTCCATTAATAATAAAGACAAGATTTTTATTAACCTTCACAAACCGATTTTTTGCTCTTTGTTCCTGGTTTTATACAACAAGCTTCCTTCAATCGATATGACGATAGCGATTCCTGATACGATGAGGGATAGACTGATTTGACTGAGGCATTTTTACCCACTCCTGCGTCGGAAAGGGCAATGTTTCTCGAGTGTATGTGTGTTTGTTTGTTTGTATATACGCCCATTTCTTTGGCACGCGCTACAGCCGAAACGGCTTGACGGATTGTGACGTATGACATATCATCAGAATTATCTCGGTTTAGAAAGTGACATATGCTATATAATTTTTAAAAATGGTGCCTGGAAATAGAGGAAAGAGGAGGAAAAAAATCATATAAGCGTTAAATTAAATATATATCATTATGAACAAAAATTTCGTTTCAACCAGTCGGGTTTCCTGTTTTTATGTTTTTAACGATGTTACAAGTTGTCATATCTTCTTGTTGTCATATCTTTTCTATACCTGGAATGGTTATATTATTTGGTTTTCGCCGTCTGACTTTCTGCAGGATCTCTTGGTTACAATAAAGTTACCAAAACGACAAAGTATTCCTTATCTAAAGATTCGATGACGACAACCCGCTTGTTTTGTTTTCGGTTGGAGCATTCCTATGGCTCTTTGCACATTTTCCATCATCAAACATCGCAAAAGATCTAAACAACAAATTATCTGTTTTATTTAAATAATCTGTATTTAAAATCAAATCAGAGTGAAATTAAAAGTTTTGTTCTTAAAAAAAGGTCCGTTTATCATCGTAAAAACAATACTCAGATTAAATTAATATTTAAATTACTATTTTAGCATGATAGCATTATAGCATGATTCTCCAAAGTTATTTAACCTCGGACGATGTTCTCCATGCAGCAATTTAAAAAAAAAAGGTTCATGAACCCGGGTTTACAAAGCTCAAAAATAAAAACTCAATAATATCGTAAAACTAATTGAAAACCACAAAGCAACATTAATCTTACTAAAAATTATTTACTTCATATTTTGCCAATGTCAATAAGATTGCCCTCTATATCAGAATAATGAAAATTAACTACATAAAGCCTAAACCACATTAAACAGTTGTCTTTGTTACTTCATTGTTTTGTTGTAGTAATAAGGTTACGTAATTTATCAGCTATGACAATATACAAAAGGGTTTTTGAATTTCATTGAAAACATGAAAATCTTATTCAGTTAATTTAAGAAAATAATAAGATTAAAATATTTAGGTGCAAAGTACTACAGATGGAGACAAATAAAAAAAATCAAAAAACACAATTCATAAAGATAATAATTATAATTTTAACTCAAAATTCAAAATAATATATTACATTAAAAATTACGTCTGTCATTATGTGCAACACCTTCAATAAATACTTATTTTATTTCTCTAATTAAATTTGATTAATGTAGTAGATTTGACTTGTTTATCATTTTTATTATTTGGCAGATTTTGTTTTTGTAATAATATATTAAAATACAATTTTCTCGGTTATCAGTACGAATGAGCTTATTTCAGCTTTATTATTTTGTTCAAAGACAAAGATTTTAGAAATATTTAGACAGTTCAACTTTTTACTTGCATGTAATGCTTTTACTTCAATACAAAGCATCCCAGCACAAAAAACACTCCATAAGGAAACGTATGTGTAAAATAGGTACTGCTCAGAACGATGTCTAAAATATAAAAAGATTGGTCTGAATATGAGTTCATTGTCGGCTAATTTTGCAATTACAGAGATACTTCATCTTCTGAGTATGACTGTAATCTCCAATATAATCAAATTGCAACAGAATTATTGCAAGTGACTATTGCAATAACGCGAAATAAAACTAACTTCAATGTTGATTCGAATATTTTATCCTAGAACATTCAGCAAACGCAACATGTTCTAGAAAAACAGATATTATGATTAAATATTTTAGAGTTTTAGCATTTACCTACTTACTTAATACATACAAATATTTAATTTTTTAACATTTTCACGGAGAATCATTTTAACGGAGATTGTAATACAGGTAGTTTTAAATATATTAAATAATTAACTCCATAATTACATATAATTAACTAGAATTTGAATGTAGGTAGTAAAAGTGAAACTCTCCGTGGTTCAACTGCGGTAGTAACATCGTCTCACACAACAGCAATGTTGACGCTGCTTCGTTGTGGTTTGAAGGATGTCTTAAGGCAGTTCACTTTAATAACATATTACTACCGAGTTCATAAGAGTAGAAACAAATTTGAGATCACCTTCAGTTGCGACTCGGTCTTGAGGTTGGGGCTGATAGAAATCATCGAATATTTAACCTTAGGTAGACAGGATAACTTGATACTACGAGTAAATACTCCTCGTTACGGTATTTCATTAATTTAAAACAGTGTAATATGATATAATAATATTTACATAGATTCACTATAAGTATTTTCAATGTCAAGTTAGCGAAGTTTGTATAAAACATAAATTCATTGATAAAATCTTGCTCTACTATTGAGTGTGTAATACGCCGCTCACTGGCTCTTATGCAATATCCAATCTGATGTTATTGTAGGTCATACTTATTATGGTAGGTTACTTGGTATCTTGCACGTTTAATAAACGAGAAACGATTTAAACATTTTTTTAACATATAATGATTTAATTTTATTAACAGAATTGGTTCAAGTGTTGACATTCGGTTACTTGTAGTGTAGGTTTGGAAATAATGCTCAATTAACGCTTTAATAGATTAGATTATTTATATGATAGATGATAGATTAATATTACATAAATATGTAGGAAAATATTTTTAAAAGTATTACTTTGTACATACAAAATTCAAAATTTCAACCAAAAGTAGGTAGGTAGATGCTAAAATTTCTACTTTTACTTCAAAGAAGCCTCTGTCAAACAGGTCTAAAACGAACGGTTTAATTTCAAACTCTGTTTATAAACCTGTTCAAAAATTAAATATATTT
>DWNE01000530.1:0-28031 GCA_018249875.1 Cecropterus toxeus | reverse complement strand
GTAAAGAGTTCCAGATTCAATCCCCGGCCAGACACATATTTGATTGATGGATATAATTTTCTGTTTTAATTCTGGGTGTTTGTGTATTCGTCCTTTTGTACACCAAATTACTACTGATTGGATTTGAATGAAATTTGACACACACACAGTTTATGACCTAGATTAACGCATAGGATACTATTTACCGTGGTACATGACTTAAAAGGCTCGCGGGAAAAAAATATTATGTGGTAGAACCATTGTAGTTCGACTGGAGAAGTACCACCGCCACACCTATTTCTAGCGTAAAGTTCTTGCGTCACATTAGTGTGGTTGCCGGCTTGCTTATATATGAGAGGACCATCTTAGTCCTCGGGACTAACTACACATCTGAGATTTACTATAGATAGAACCCCCTGATCTATGTGAAGTTGCTTACAAATATCCATGGGCGGTAGTAACCACTTACCATCACTGCATGGTCTTTGCTACACAACCTGATATAAAAAAGCTAGTAAGGCATAAATAGGCGTAACAGAAGCGCCGCTTCAATCGAACTCCTCCTCTAGCTCCTTACACAACTTTTACGGTACACATGCAAATTACTTCTGTATATTCACTACTGAGCGCTAAAAATTACTACCTGATACAAATAGTTGAGTTAAATTTAATTTATAAATGTAGCTTAGCAACACACTACCGGTTTTACCGGTACCGGTACCGGTACACTATTTACCGTAAATTTACAATTTTACTGCATTCATCTTTAGCTGCGAACATAGAAAATAAACATAACATAAGTTATTCTATTGGACTGTGTTGATAAATATTTATTATATACGGCGCCAAGTCATAGGAAAATCGTGTTTGACATTGACGGTTATAATCATGTAGTCTGTATCTTATAATTTTATTACTTGTTAATAAGTTATTGGTTGTTACTGGCTTATTACGTATGAATAAAACATGTATATCGCAGACTTTCATAAATAATAATTGTAAAAACTAGTAACATCGTTAAAAACGTAAAAACAAAAACCCGACTGCATAAAACGAAATTTTTGTTCAAAATGATACATGTATACGTTTAATTTTACGCTTATATGAGTTTAAATAAAGTAATAGTATTATCACTAAAGAGCGTGAAAAAAATATTTTTAACAGAAAGTACAACCGACTTCAATGCTACTAAAAAAGTAAAAAATAATACAAATACATGTTAGTTTAGTACATAGTCCCGAAGTCGGCACTCAACATAATATATTACGCTGGATCATGACGACAGAATTGTGTCCAATATATTAAGCGGCGACTTTGGGTCTATGTATTAAACTAACATGTATAGTAAATCGATCTTTCTAAAAATATATGTATTATATATGATAATTATACTTTTACTTAAATAAAAAAAAATATGTTGACAAAAACTCAAAAGCATTAAAATAAATACGACATTATGAAAAAAAACTGGTTTTATAAATCTGTTTTTTTTGGACTAATATTCTTAAAAAGTTACTAGTTTTGTACCTACTCTTGCCTGTATACTTAACATGGCGTGCTATGGCGCCACCAATTTATTTGATCAAAATTGGGCTCCCATTGGCCACAAAATATTTACACCAATCAGATTGTGAGGCGAGAGACCCTTACCCAACATTGGTTCTCAGCTGGTCCTAATCATATCTTGATTATCGGAACCTTGAGCTCTTCTAAAGCATTTAATTGTAAGATCAAACGCCTTGGTACAAAGATCAATCAATACTAAGTTCGTATGAGACATGAACTGAGATTTATGGACACTAATTCGGTACAAGATAAAATCATCCAAATTAATTAAATTTTGTCGGGCCACTATCCTCTTCGACATGAGTGTCCCCTCCCAGAGAGGCTTAGCCAATATATTACAAAGCTAGTTCTTGTAGTACCGGGACCAAAATAGGGCTGCGGTATCCTCTCCCTGTCGTAAGAGACAACTATAAGAGAGCTTCCGGGGTTGCGAGTGTGAGCTCGAACCGTCCAGCCAGGGAAAGACGGTGGTACGTGTGGTCGCTTGTCATAAATACTAGGAAATATGGTGAGCGCTAATGGTCACCGGGAAAACGGTAAATATTCTACATTATTCGGCGTCGCTTCTACGGCGTCGGGTACCTTTTGAGGCTTGCCCCCAAGAATGAAAAATACTACAAAGCTAACCAAGTTTTTGAAGTGAACTTCACTAGATTCGTTGTGATTTAAAACTCGACGAAACGAAAATGCGTTACGAAAGCAGTTGTTGGCACTACAACTAGATGGCGTTGTATCCCTTTCTGAATCACGCTAGCAATTTTTAATTGACTTGGATAAGTATTAAGACACCCTTCAGACCAGATCCCCGTAGAACGGAACACTGCTGCGATTTACGAGTAATAAGTGTAACGGTGCCGCCTGCGGAGCAAAACTACAAAGGGTTCAACTTTTTTTACGTCTCAGGCATATATTTAGGTTTCTTTAATAGTTCATTTAGTCTACGATAACTTAATAAAGAAAATCAGAAAGCCTAGGATGCGAACTTTGGAACCTCAGATACAATGGTTTTTAAATCATATTCTCTTCAATGGTCTTATGGTTAAAGCCGTCATAAAATTAAAAGCTTTATAATGTTCACAATTAGTATCATTGAATGGATTAACATTTAACTTCTAATTAACAAAAGGTGTTACGGACTAAAGCGTTACTTTTGCAATTCATTGAAATCCGCGCGGACAAATGAGATAATGAGCTATAACTCATTGTCAATGCGTCCGTGATAATACAGAATCGTGATGAGCAGAAATTGTAGTTGAAAAATTCTTAGGTAGGTACTGGTGAATATATGCTATACAATAATGTTATTGAATTATTTGTGATTCGTCTTTCTGATAAGCGTTAAGCCTTTGTAGAATTTTTAGGAACTATGTATCAATGTTAGCCGGTAATATTTCGAGTATTTGCGCTTATTAATAGACTTCCCAATTGGAATGTTATCTATATGTGACGTATATTTTTATGTGTATTTTTTCTATTAGTGCTTGAATGTTACGCCCATAATGACACCGCATTATTAGTACTATTTTCTATTAATATATGTATTTACTAAAAAATATAAAAATAATTAGATCTGAAATCATATTTTATCTTGTTTAAATAAAGATATTTTAAAAACTTATATTTACCTTGCAATGATTGTATGTATGTTTGGGTGAAATCTTACAAGCTGAATTGAACCCACTTCTCCGAGTCCAATTGAGTTACAATTTTAAATACTTCTTTAGTTGCATCGACACTGCAATTATAAATATGTATTGTTTTAATAATCAAATTTACTTCCTACTAGTGTAACATAAGTTGTACTTACAATTATTCCAAAGCTTTTCCAAGTAATGTAAAAGTAACATTACAGTACTTCATGTAACACGGTAACCGGAGACGTTGTTTAACATGCAAAAGCTTTTAAGCTTGTTTACGGAGCTTTGATGACCCAATTTTATCCATTACCGACATTGATGGATAAAGATTCGACTGGAATCAATACTATGTTAATAGTATCGAAATGGGTATATCCGATTACAAGTAGGTTCACCAAAGACCCCTAAATATCTAGAATTCGCGTCTCGTTATCAAAAATGCGTACAATTACACTTTATGCTTGCACCTGATTACTATATGTATATATGTATTGCATAGGTATATTTGAGGGACTGACTACAAATATAAAATATAAATTTATATAATTATTTATGTCGTATAGTTTTGTCTCTATGTTTTTTAAATATGAATCACATCCATCAAACGAAAAGTACAGAATTTAATTTAAGCAGCTAAACATATTCGATCATAATCAGAATATTAATGTGACATTTTCACCCCATTTCATCATAATCGATTTTTGAAAAGCTATTACGCTATATTGAACTTAAACTTTACTTGTCTGTTGATATTAGTACCAACAACAAGAATATATAAAAAAGTGTGGGTCACATACAGCAGAAATAAAACTAAAAATAATAAATAAAAAAATAAAAGTATTTACTGCAGCCCTTATTCGGACTTCTTATTTCACATGTATTAAATTTGAGCTCTTATGACCTTCGAAGTGAAATCTTTAGCGTGATTCAGAACGTGATACAGCGCCATCTAGTTCTAGCTCCGACAACTGTCTTTGTAACTTATTTTCGTTTCATCAAATCACAAGTATTCTTAATAAGGTTCACATAAAAAATGATTAAAGGTGTAAAGTTGTCGTTGCATTTTATTTAATTGTTATTAACACTTTCTACACTTATAGCTTTACGGTAGGATTTTCTCCTGTGTCGTAGGTGCCATGGACACAAAAAGACGAATAATAAACACCCAGATCCAGAACAGAAATCTAAACTCATCATTCATATTTCTGTCTGGCCGGGCGTATTTCTGTCTGGCCGGGTATCGAACCCGGGACCCACTGCGAGTGATTCCGCGGGCACAGCTAGTTCTCTATAAAGAACACACATTTGGCGCGCGGCCCGAAGTGCGTAGGCTAGCGTTTCATTCAGATAAGCCACTTCCGCCGCTTATCGGAGCCTTCGTAAACAACTAGCGCTTTCTTTTGTTAAAATGGTATATCTCAACATCCTAATAATACTTGCTGCTTTGAGTACGAGTAGTAGGTAAGTAACACTGTCCCTGTAGTTCCGGGACCAGAATAGGGCTACTGTATCCCCTGCCTGTCGTAAGAGTCGACTAAAAGGGGGCTTCCGGGGTTGCGAGTGGTAAGAGTGGGAGCTCGAGTCACTCAACTAAGCGACGTCGAGAAGGACGACGGCATGTGTGGTCGCATGCCGTCGTAAACACCTGAAGGCGCAGTGAGCGTAAATGCTCACCGAGAAAGAGCCCCTAAAGAGGCATCGCGCTTGGAGGACTCCGATTGTGTTTTTAAAAGACCCACACTTGGATTTTCTCCTGTGTCGTGGGTGCCATGGACACACAACGAAGAAAACACAAACACCCAAACCCAGAACAGAAATCTAAACTCATCATTCAGATGCCTGTCTGGCCGGGTATCGAACCCGGGACTCACTGCGCGTTAGATCGGTATGGTAACCGGGTCACGCGAGTCGTCAATTCATATATAATAAGTAGTTACTGTCACCCATATGCATCTCTTTGGTTAGGGAACATACCCGTGCATAACGGAGATGTTCCCTGGAGCGGGTCACAGAAGATCATAAAATCCTAAGATACATAGTTATCTCATGTCACAAGGAAGTGAGGCGGGATCTACAAAAATCGCTACGATTTAATTACTAGGTCATTTAAATGGTCTTACAATTCTTGACAAAATCCAAGTACTTTAAGCAAGAGAAATTACAAATATCTATAAACATATAATTAAATGAACAGTTATCGCACTAAACACAATCAGTAGCAGGATGATGGAAATCAAAAACAAACAAGAGCACCTTATTACGTATCGTTAACAAATTACTCGACCCCGAGAATTCCTCACAAGCCCATCCTGCCATTATACAAAAAACTTGTTACAAATAACAACACGGTAGCAACTGGGCATATTAGAACATATCAGTGTATGAAGTCGATCACGACACGCAACACCAAGTCAAACTGTATCGCGTTCGTACGCCACACGAGTCTTCCGAGAAGGAAGTTCATAATCGTTTGTATTCTGTAAGATGGGTATAATCTTTTTAACGTGATGTAGAAAGAGCTTAGTCCCTTAATTATAAAGAAATAGTTTTGGTTTTGCTTGACAATATATATTTTGAGGAAGCCTACGTTCTTTATATATGTGAGGCTTATGTACATATGAGATGACCTTAGTCTGCGATAGCAGTTCATCTGTGATAAACTTCAGATAGAACCCCTGTTCTATGTATACATACGTACAGAAGTCCATGGACGGTCGCGACCACTAAGCGTCAAATAGTATATGTGCTTGTTTGCTACCTTAATCTTATAAAGAACAGTTCTAACACAATCCAATTTTTGATCTTATAAAAAACAGTTTAAACAGAATCCAATTTGAGATTGATTACATATATTGTTCATACATAAATCACTTATCATCATATGATCAAACGCCAAAGTACTTACTGCTTTTGTATTAATTACTAAATTGTGGTAAATCATTACTTCAATTAAAATAAAAAAGCAAAATACCTCGTTTCCAACGATGATATATAAAGTGCATAATGACATAATCCAATTATGTTTGGTATGTTATAAAATCATTAGGCTGTACCACTAACTGTTGACTGCCAACATTCCACAAGCTCATTTATAACAACCGTAAAAAACGCTTTATATAAAACCTCGCACTATTCAATGTAAATCGTATAAAACAAAAATATCGAGCTAAGAAATATAACATTACCTTTCACTAGAATTAGGTATCATTCATAATTCGTGAGAATAGCCTACTTTCGTAAAGCACGAATCGTGTTGCAGCTCAAAGTAAATGCAATCAAATCTTGAATAGAGTTAGCTAATAGTGATCATCAATCTAAATTCTGACATCGCTATTAATATCAAGTTTGCTTTACCGTGATCGCAGTTATCACGCTTAGTAAACTTGTGAAGAAATTATATTCCCATATAGGACATGTTCGGTTATTAGTGGGTAGATCTCATAACTTTGTTCTATATAGGTACTAGCTGACGCGGCAAACGTTGTTTTGCCATATAAATAATTTCTGTGTAGCAAAAAATAACTAATTTATTGTGTGTAAGGATGATTGATTGATGAGTTATCGACCGGGGATGGAAAATGATTAAATTACTAAAATGGCTATTAAAAAATAGGGGTTGGTGATAAAAGGGTAAAAAAATTGGGTTGTATGTATTTTTAATGCGACATAATAAAAAAATAAGAAAATTTAAAAAAATGTCTAAAAATAAAAAAATGTTAATTTTGGACAACCCTTATCACTGAGGGGTATGAAAAATAGATTTTGGCCGATTCTCAGACCTACTCAATATACTCACAAATTTTCATGAAAATCGGTCAAGCCGTTTCAGAGGAGTACGGGAACGAAAATTGTGATACAAGAATTTTATATATAAGATTGTATAAATAATATGTTCGGAACGCTACACTTCTTAATACAATTTTACAGAACAAATAAGCCGAACAATACAATTTTATAAAATTATTCATTTATAAAAAAAAACTTGTACTAATACGACTCAATGTGAGAGAAATCAATCTGTTTCAGTTAAACTTCACTCAAGGAATAATATCCGAGTGAAGAGAAGATATACAGTAACCGCTCAGAACATATGACACTCATCAATGAAATCCATCCCCGGCGTACTACTGACACATAAATCTGTGCGAGAAAAAGCATCGAAGAGAAGAAAAGTAACCGCGACCGTAACACTCATCGGAGCATCAATGAAATCAATCCCCGCACTATTGACACATAAATCTCGCGAGAAAAAGTTCTCGGCAAAAAGCGAACGTCAATTACAGCACGGCTCGGGTATCGCTGACTCAATCGCAATCGAACGAGGGACATGGTAAGCTTATGAGAACACAATTACAATCCATTATATTCTCCGGAGACCTTTTACGGGGTTGTGCTAACAAACTAACCGGGACAGAAACCGCGGACAGAGTGTGTCGTTGAGCGGCATTACGTCCGCCATCCCTTATTGTTTGTCACTCAGGAGGATTTCAGCGACAAATGGCCTATACGATCCCGGGGCGTAACAAGAGAATGAAATTAAAATTGTTCGAGACCATTTTAGTTATTATGTAACAAGCTCGTATCTTGCCTCTGTTTTATGAGCCACTGTGGTGTGCCATCCCATAGAAATCCGTTTCAATAGTCGGTACTTATTTGTAAGAACCTGCAGGTCGTCCACGGATTGTTCGTTAAATACAATCAATTCATGCGATGCAATAAATTATTTCTCATTTAACAGTTGTGTTGTTAGTATATTAGATGCGTTTAACATGCCTCTTTAATATCTGTTTTAGATTAATTATTACATGTTTATATATGCTCAGATTTAAAGCATATACGTAGCGTATATAAAACCTTATTCATACTTACAGTAAAACCACATAATGTCAATCGTTTAAAACTATTCATACATATAATATTAACGTTCTGTGTGTCTCTACATTGCGTATCTTTGCAAAAAATATAGTTTGCAAAACTGGTAATAAGTAAAAATGATATTTGTATATTTTTTAGGATTTTGTCCATCTGTTCGTCTGTGTATTTTAAATTGGATCAAAAACTTCTAAATAGAATTTTGAAAGGCTGAAAACACAAGCATATTTACAGTGTTGACGTAATATATATTTTTTGTTCATAAAATCCGTCCACATTCTTAAAAGTTAGTATAATCTAAAGTTATGTTACAGTTTTTTTTAAATATGAGCAAAACCACGAGGCACAGTTATTTATAACTAAAATTCCAAATAAGATAGATTACATAGCGACGAAGAGTAGAGATGGAATTAAACTCATTACACGTTTAATTACAAACCGATTATAACCGATACTTCGTTCGTCGAAGCAGTAGTGCGTATAATTATTTCCCCCGGCGCTGCGCACAGTCATCTCGCTAATTTATTCTCAACGAGCATCCGCTTGTGGCTTTTCAATTTTATGAGGTAACTCTAAATATTTTAAAAGTAGGAAATTGTAAACTCCCTATAAAGTAAATATCCCTCATAATCGTAATAGAGGCTAAAATTGATTTGAACCACTGGCTAATCCAGGGTGGCTATGAAACTGTAGTCCAACCCAGTGCCAAAAAAATCAGAAACAGAAGAAACTTTACATCAAAAAGACAGGTCAAGAAATTTTTTTCGCGACCAAATTTTATACACTTCAGTTAGGTTCAAACGAAACCGAAATCTTGAATCCACCAGGGACACGAGATAAAAATCTCTAATCTCTAATTGCATACCTGGAAATCATACGCTTCAACTATTTAATTTCATTAATTTCTCTGTCCAAGGTATTATTTAAATACTGATCCTGATTTCCGTCTTGTAAAAGCGGTTATAAGGTACTATGTTCTAAATTAAAGAATGTGGAAAGTAAATACAAACACTAGTAAACAATGATCCAACATAGATCTTACTTAGGTTGAATTTACTTTCTTTTTTGGAAATAATGTTCAAATATTTTTCTTCCTAATTTAATATGCTAACGGTATATATTACTTATTTACATCAAAAACTTGCCTAGGACTGCTACATTACCTTAGAACGTACGTCGGCGCTCAAAAAATTGGTACTAATATAGAGCATTTACATGTAATGTGTAAGCTCACATGTAAGTATTATATCAATTACATGTATGTAGATACATACTGATGTATGTCCAAATAATGTTAAAAAATCTTCGGTGTTTCTATTAGGTATTAGGAATTTTATTAAAAAAACAACTTTAACTTAGGTGAAAATTATAAAAAAAAAATATTTTCCTTAAGTAAATAAGAACAAAACGAATTTATTTAAAGAATTATTTAAAAAAATCTGTTTAAATTTCTCTTAAAAAAAATAATTTAAATTACTTAGGTACTTTATATCAGATGGTTCACGTGCTTGCTGGTTTTTCCTGTAAAATATAAAAGGGATTTCGGAAAATATACGCCCTACTTATCAAAATAACATTTGCTCAAAATCCACGGCGATCATTAGATGAGGTGATGATGATGATTAGATTAACAATTTAAATAGCGTACAACCGTAACATTGTTTGTGCATGTATTATACATGCAGGTCAGTACCCACCTGAGCAGAGGAGATACATTTATATTTTCTCACTGTGACACAAAAACTAGTGAGAAAACGAAACGAACCGTGAACGTAAAAGTGTATCAAATTCCAGAACACTCGTGTACAACTAGACAACAGCCGCAGCTTCGCCCACATTCAATTGTTTGCTTTTATTAGAATGTTTGTTAAAAAAAAACACGCTTTCTACACTCATAGCCCTACAGTAGGATTTTCTCCTGTGTCGTGGGTGCCATGGACACACAAAGACGAATACATAACACCCAGACCCAGAACAGAAATCTAAACTCATCATTTATTTTCCCGTCTGGCCGGGAATCGAACCCCGGACCCACTGCGCGTTAGACTAGTATAATGACCGCTCCGCTACGCGGGTCGGTCTACATTTATGGTAATGGCAAATAGCCTTAATGGTGGTAGAACCTATGACGACCATCATTTGTGCCTAATAATCACCTATTTTTACCCGCCTGCGTCAGAAGGAGAGTAATGTTTTTGAGCGTATGTATGTTTGTTTGTTTGTATGTATGTAAGTCCATTCTTTGGCAAGCGCTACAGCCCAAACAGCTCGACAGATTGTGACGTATGATATATCATTAGAATCATCTCAGTTTGCAGAGTAACATAGATATATATATATATATTTAAATGGCACCTTCAAGTAGGGGAAAAAGCGGGGGGAGTAGTAAAACTTTTTTATTATCGCGACATTATGGGTACCAAATAAAAGAAAATAGTAAATAGACCATTCTAAAATATATGTTATAGGACTTATACTTGACCATTTGAATTAAATATATTATATCATTATGAAAAAAAATTACGCAGTCGAGTTTTTTTGTCACGTAATAAGTAAATGTCGCTACAGATGACCCTAGATCATTTAGAGTACCTTTTTCTTTGTAACAGATCTTTTATGATTTTTAAATAAATAATAATATTCATAATACGTTTAGTTATAAAGTAGGTTTGTAAAAAAATATGATGTAGATACTTACTATAAATAAAAGAAATGAATCTTTTTAGCAGTCACAACAACGTAAAATGTGTTTTTAAAGAAATATTCCCAACCGTAGGCGTATGATGCATAAAGATATAAATCTTTATAGATAATATATTCGTATGTAGTGTGTAGCAAAAGACTCACCGCTGTGAGGTGTTTTGTTTCACGTAATTATTTGTTTTATTGCGAGTGTTTTCCGGACACTCGCTACTATCAATAATATCCGATGTAAACAATACGGGTAATTCAGTACGATAGATATAAAGTAGCGTATTAAAATACTTCAGAAAGTATAAACTTCATTATCAATTGCTTGCCACAATTATGAACACAGTACAAAAATAACTTCCTACCGAAAATATATTGTCCGTTTCCTGAATTTAATAACTAAGTCGCTTTCTACGACATCCATGTACTACTCCAGCTCCTTGAAAAATAGTATACATGATAGCATAGAACAATACTAGCTAAAGTCTATAATCAAAATGATAATGTATCATAAGCTAGCTAGATCGGATCATCAAACAATATGCCACAACAACAAACAGTAAATATAACAGTGCATAGCATCTAACGGAAAAAATTCGCAAATACGAGTTGATCCCGATAGCCATTCGGCCTAGCCCTTGCTGGTCGCCCCTCGGTCATTAGGCAATAAAATTTGCAGCCTCAAGGGCAAATGAGTGCGTACCGAATTGCGTCCAATTTTCCTCACACAATCGCAGGATTAGGTAAAATTTATATGTCTGGCTTTTTCAAATTAGGATTCGTTGCGGACACCCTATTTGTTGCCTTATTCTACAGCAAACGAGTGTATAAAATAATTGTAACAGTATTTATCCTGGCTGCAATGTTTTTATACCTCACAGTCGGACAAAGTCTCTCCGTATAACTGGGGGAGGCCTCCAGCCTATACCATCATTTTGTTCCATTCGTGAAGGTGCTGGACTGCCATAAGATCTCTGACATGCTTTCAACATTGCTATCCTTTGATAACTAGCACGGACAAGCATTGGCGTCACACGCATTTATTATGCCGAATATACGATGTACCTGAAAAGAGCAAAAACCTACCCTTTTTGTCTCATTCTTAATACCACAGTATACAAAGACATCTCGTGACTTCATCAAAGTTGGAATCTCCAGTTTTTATTTAAGAATGTAATAATCTATCATGCGTGACCAACTCCTACAAGGCATACCTACGTAATTGTTATAATACGTATTAATAGCTTATTGATCTTACCGCCCCTGTAGATAATGGAACCTATGCAGCTGTTATAGTTAATACAGTTCATCGCCAGCGGAAATAGTCTTTTCACTCATGTCATTACAATGATTGTAGTTATCACGTCAAACTTTAACCCTACAATTTTTTTTAAATCCAGGTCAAGACCCATGCGAATCATTGAAGATGCCTACTCCATTTGTTATTAAGTACACTTAATAACTAATCGACCCGCAGATTCAATCGCGTATAATGAATTATCTTCAAAGTCTTTAAAGAATTATTTGCTTCATAGAAACTTTAGAAGTCGAAGACAATACTTACTTGCCTCTCTATGTCAGATGTTATATTAGATTCTTTATTCTGAAATTCCTCTTTAGGCTGGAAGTGCTTCTAAAGCCTTCTGGTGACGAAAGATGCTCTCTCTCTCTTCTGTTCTCCTTGACATTCGTTAACCGTTGGAAGTGGTTTAAGTTCCGAATTTTCGTCTGAATTGCAGCATTTCTATTCCTCGCCTAACCCAAGCCTGGTTTACAAAAGACCTTAAGCCTATGCAAGCTCGTCGTTAACGTCGGAAAAGTTTTATTATAGGAAATTATTACGATTTCAAATAAAAGTAACGTTATGTTTAACTTAAGCTGATATTTAATCTCTCGCTGAGAAGCCCCGAGAGGGCCGTGTACTATGTTTATTGTTGCCGTAAAATTATAACGTGTAGTTATAAAAACATAGCGAATTATCTTTCGAATAAAATGTGGCTGATCCAATTCCCTTTGGTTTGATGTCGTTTATAAACCTTTAAAAAAGGCACACTTGTATTTATAATACGCCCCGTATATCTTGTGTTATAACTCGTACCATGTTATAAATACAAGATTTCCAATTAATGTGGTTTATTTACAAGAAGATTTTATTATCAACGAGAATGTACGAAAGATCGACCTCATAATTTTTCGAACTACACTTAACCTTCAGGGTGGAATTTGTTTTCCTCCCTGCTTGCTAAATGGCTGGCTAGTCTTCCCTCCTAACGTCTGACGTCTCATCCTTAGAGAAAATGTTTATATTAAACACTTCAAAAATCGTGGGCGGTCACAAACAGGTAATTCTATAAAGTCGTAATTCGAATAACAAAATAGTGCAGATCTCGGCTAGATAAAGAACGCATAACATATATTAAGAGGCTGATAACCTTTATCTGAACCATGTAATTATTGGACATACTATTTGCCAAGACGATAGATATATGTGTATCGGAGATTTTGAAAAAAGCACTCTAGTTGTTGGTCTTAGAGTTGAATAAATGAATCTGGCGGCAATACATCACGTCAACTGTTCTGGCACGAAGCTCGCGACGCTACTATGAGTCGGTCTATAATTAAGAAATAAGTTAAGATAGGATTTTTAGCCGACTTTTTACAAAGCGTCTTGCGGGCCAACGCAATTAGCCCGCCTTGTAAATTGAATGTTTGCTTTATAGTAATTAGTAATTATGTTGAGCTTTTTTTATAGCAACCTGCACGACGCCATTATTCGTGACGATGGTTTGTTGATGCATCTCATGGTGAAGGTCTGTAGTAAATATTAATTAAAATTTCAACGACCGGTCATGTTAGCTGACCGCTCGGACAAAACGTGTTGCTTCTTTGAAGATACTTAACTGTTGCTTGCAAGTATGTTTGCCATACTAAATTTTAAACGAATAATACTACAGTACTCTGCAATGTTATATTAGCATTTTGGTTAGGTTATAATTAGTAGTATTGTAATTAGGATTCAATCACTATGTTCCATTTTATTTATGATTTTATGTTGATTATCAAAATATTACTGACAAGGTGTAAAAAAATGACTGGACAACAAAAATTCATTTCAATTGTATGTTCCACAAAGAATATCTTATGTTTACAGTTTAAACTAGATTTGATATGAACAGAGATTTAAAATGCATAACTAATTAAGAATATAAAACAGAAACAAGTACTTAAAATCCTGTAGATTAAACTATATAATACTGATAATAAAAATATTTTGTCGAATCTAACTTTATCGATGAGCTATGATAACAGTTTTCTTTATCATTACAATGAATCTTGTTATACCAATGTGACTGACATTTTTATAACGGAAATAAAAACTAAGTCTATCTTCGTTGCCAATATTCAAATCCGTTTACGGTTGAAAACTTCAGATACTTTCCATAAAAATATATTTTATACATAAAGAATAAAACAGTGAAGGGAATAAGAAAGAAACAAAAGAACATCATGTAGTCTTAAACAAAAAGGCGATGAAACAGATTCATGGTCAATTTCCTCGCATATTTACAAGTTAATTCTTTATAATGTAAGTAACATAACTTTGTGGATTGTATACTCGTTTTAAAATCAGAGTAGTAAAAAACTATAATAATCCTTCTACCGTCAAATATTTGTCGGAAAAGGACCTTTACAAAGGAACACGAAAACAGTAAAATAATAACCCGTCTAGCGTCAAATTTTTCACCGTAAGAAACAAAGAAGCGTAAGCTCACAAGACCAAATTATTAATCACTTCCTTGCAGAACGTCTTGTGTTATCATTGTTATTATCACACACATTGTCCCTCATATGGTATGGCTTTAGATCAATTAGTAATTTCACAAGGCGGTTGCAATCTCGCATAAATTCAATTAGTGCGTGCAAGTGGACAAGTCGGACATAAGTTTATGGAATAATTAATCGCTGATTCAATGGCCACGGACCGATTGTTTTATTTGCATTTTGCAATGAAAAATGTTTGCAATAAAATTTGTATTATGGCTAAAGGAGACAGGTGCTTATAAGGATCAAAGTCTCTATAAAATTGTATTAAAGTTATACCTTTTGAAGTACCGTATAAAAGGCGGTCATCATACCGGTCTGGTACGCAATGGGTCCCGGGTTCAACTCCCAGTCAGAAGAATGTCTAAATGGTAAATTTAGATATCTGTTCTGGATCTGGGTGTTTGTGTATGGTTATGTCTTCTGAGATACAAAGGAAAATACTAACGTAGGATTGTGAGTGTGGAAAACGTTTTGAAAAATGAGGAATATAATAACCAATTGTTAATCTGTTTATAGATTTCAAATTATGTTTGTAGATTTGTTTAAAGATTTTCGGCTCACTTTTATATGAGGCGACCATCTCAGTCCTCGGGAGTAGAAACGCATCTGTGGTCGACTTCAGATAGTACCCCTGTTCTATATGAAGTTGCTTGCATATGTTCATGGTTGGCAGTAACCACTTACCATTAGGTGGGCTGCTTGCTCGTTTGTTACTTCATGATTATAAAAAAAAAAGATTGAAAATATCCGGCAATTAGAAACGAGCAAACAATATCAATGTTATCAGACGATAATAGCAAGAAACAAATGTTATGAAAGTAATGATAGGAAATTAATAGCATTATTGTTGTAACAAACCAATTTCCTATCAATTAGGAATAATCAATTTAGCAGGGTGGTCGCAGTCCTAATTCAATTAAGCTAACCCCGCAAGAGGCATTGTCCAGACATAACATTACCTAGTAAATTGTTGAATGATCAATGACCTCGCAAAAGTTGTTTTTAGGGTTCCGTACCCTAAATGTAAAAACGGAACCCTATTACTAAGACCTCGCTATCCATCCGTCCATCTGTCCGTCTGTTTTTAATAATCTTATCGGTTAACTTTAGTAGCATTTTCCCGCGGCTACGCCTGTTTGGGTATACCACAGTAAACGAAATATCCTATGTATTAATCGAACCCATAAACTATACGTGTGCCAAATTTCATCCAAATCCAACGAGTAGTTTTGCGTGGAAAAGTAATAAACACAGATACATCCTTACAAACTTTCGCATTTATAATATTAGTAGGATTTCAAAATCTGCGAAGACCTCCAATATCTAGAGGTTTTAGTCCTTTTTAATGCCAATTCAAAGGGAATTTCAATAATAAAATGATATCATATTGACTTATGCGCTGTATTACTATCAACTGAGTTATTTCACATGGAAGACGTTAAGCATTAAAAATTTAAATTTCCCAAGATGAACGAAAAAATGCTTGCAGTATTTTGTGCGCTTTACTTAAAGTTAGCGATAGTAAAAAAAATTATGAGGATCTTTTTATATTTCCTATTTGGGCAGCAGCGTCTTACTGTTTAACATTGCCACCTACTGCTGTCTCCAAAATGCATGTCAGGTGTGACGCAAAAAGTCCCATTAGGAAAGTCGGAGAATTGATTACTTATTTTATGCTTTTTAGTAATAGGTTCGCCATTAATTTTCTTAATTGAATTATAGATATCATGTATAAGCTTAACGCATCTACTCAATTTGAACGCAGACAGTTCAATCCTTCACTCATTAAAGGTTAATCAGACAGAATATGCTAACAATTTGGCCTGACAATTAACGTTAATTACGTACGACTCGGAAATAGACGTGGTGTTAAATTGAAACAGGCACATAACGGAATAAGGAGATATATAACGGAACTATAGAAACGGAAATTGTTCGTTAGCTAAAGCTTTTTATTGGTAAGAATTATGAAGGATTAGGAAATGTTTACCCATTTGAGGTGATTACGTATATTGACAGGGTTACAGCGAAGGCTGGTTAATGCTTCCTTTCAAAGGTTCTTTCAGATTTGTATGCAACGTGATAAGGGAACGAGGACAACGTGGGAGATGGTTCGACCAGGAAAATATAACCGCCACTACTTTTCGTGAGTGAAGCATGCATAAAGTACCTTTCATTACGCCGGGTTACTTTAACTCACTGATGAGGCGATCATCTAAACTGCTTATGAGTACTATCAAGGTAAGTAACTAATGATTTACTTATGTTTGACATATAAATTTACCAGATATCCAGGGGCAACAGTAACCACTTACGACCAGATGGATTACCGTTTCAATCTTATAAAAAAGATAAAAATACCGAGCGAATGTAACTTGTTATTGTGTCCCTTTACCAAATGAATAAGTAGCGTGTGTCTCAAGTAATTCGTTACAAGCCATCCATAACCTTTGATGATGATGACACTAATGCACGAAATTGCCACCCGACAATTGTACTCACAAATCGTAAAGTGACAGAGCTTAAGCTGAAACATTGAGAAGCAGGAAACGATTATTCCACTGTTTTCTGTCCCGAGTACTTTGAAATCCATTACCGTGGGGTGTCACACAGCAATTTTCCAGTAGCTGACTTCGCCCACACACAGGCAAGTTTGTAGCTAAGTAGCTAATAACTATTATCCGAAACACTCCAGTGTATGCGTCAGTGAAAATTATGATTAATATCTGTTTAGGTAACGGTACGCTAGCGGAGCGGACCGATAATGTGAATGGTGTGATCGTAACAATCTCGCACGCTCGCTCATTGTACCACTCGTGTCTATTGAAATGGTTAAAGGGCAACAATTAGTCGATCCGTATCTCTCTTGACACAATGATGAGCAATCGCTGGCGAGGAGCATCTACTTTCACGGAATGTCTTTGTCCGGGTGTTTTTCGTGACAGATAACCTCTTTAACTTGCTGTCGAAGAAATTTGAATTATTTTCGACGTGTGAATTCGTGTCTTTGTTGGATTGGTTATACGAGTACGTTCTTTTTGGCAACACTTTCTAGGTAGCTTTTCAAACATGCGTGGCATGTCTACAGATTTAATTTTGTAAATGTTTACACGCAAATTTTTTTTACGTTTGACTTGTCATAGTTAATTGTTTTTTTTTTACAGAGAATACACTTTATATAATTTCACCATAGAAACACACAAAAAAACAAAAAAAGTAAAATGAATTCTAAACTACATATACAAAAAAAAATATTATTAATATAAAAAAATATATATATTTTTACTAATCTTAAGTACGAAATAAACTACAAAACATGAACATTGTTATACAGATATTTGAAAATACTTCAAATACGTAAACAAATAAATTTAGTCAAATTCCGAGAGTATGTTATGATAAATGAGATACGCGAGAAACATATTTAGATTACCTTGATAGTACAATAACCGATAATAAAGACGGATTTAAGATAAACCGTCTCTAGATCAGGTGACATAAATCTAAATAATAAACTAGAACTTGCGCTTACATCTGCAAACGACAATGTGACGTGATAACCGTGTTTATGCAACTTCACCCCAATTCTTTTAAATTTTCATATACCTTATTGCGCTATCTGTTCTAATGGATGCAACTTTTCCAAAATTATAGGTCTTATTAACCGACTTCTTTTAAAACAAATGTATAGAAGAACAGACAAAAGTTAACATAAGTGTTTTTAATGATAATTATCGTGCAAATAAGCGTAAAAATTCTAAAAAAAACATACAGTATTATCAATGTTTGCAATTAATAGAACCAATGTAATTCGACCGGGAAAGTACTACCTCCACACCCTTTTCCAACGTGAAGCAGTTTTTTCGTTTCGGTGGAAGGATGTGGTTGCCTGCTCACTTATATATGAGGCGACCATCATTGTCCTCGGGTTCTATGTGAAGTTGCTTACATACGCCGAGTAGCATTGTTTTGAATAGCATAACTCCTTCTTCTCCCGTGTACCTCCTCGTATTAGAAGGCGACTAAAAGAAAAAAATCACATGAACTGCAGCAGCGTTTTTCACGGCAAGGTAATAAATATCAACGCAGTTTCGTTTTATTTATAAGCAAATTCTCATCAAGCAGACATACAGTCAGCTTTTCATTCTATCTTCATATAAAAATGCAATTGAAACATTAATCTCCTCTAACTTACCGTCAACATTCTTCCACAATAACTAAAAACTGTTATTTCTTGCCTAGCAAGTCTGGGAACGCGATGCGGCCCGGAGCTGCCGTCAGTCCTGCGTTAATAACAGTCCCTACGAAGATTATCTGCAGCGAGCTAGCAACACGTCCGCCTAGAGCGGCGAAGAGACTTTTTAGCCACAGGAGGTCTACTCTATACATCCATACATCCGTTTAAGTATATTGAATTGCAAAGTTTCGGATGCATCGAAAGAAAATTCGACATAAGCATCCAATCTAGGTATTCAACTCGTTTTGGCTTAAAGTTTATAGACTACATAAATACGTATTGAATAACTAATAACTATATAACTATTTAATGAAGCCCTTTTTAAACGGCATTCGGGGTAAGAAATGGTCGAAAGTTCGAATGAAAATCTAATTTCGTATTATAGAGTAGAGCGCAAGACCTAGGTGTCTATTAAATGCCTACTCTATGTCCAATGTGTACCAAGACGCATTGTAAGGTATGGTTCGACCATGGCGGTCCAATTATTTCTGCTTTGTAATAGAACAGTATTGTATTCGTGCGAGGTACGACAGAAATAATTAAACTACGCAGTTCAACTTGGGATGGTACCACACTAATCAATGTAGACAACCGTTGTCGACGATTGCCGATTCTCATCATATCTCGTCAGCGATGGTCGCCGACAGACATTAAATGTCGTCGCCTATCACCTGTTTCTGAAGACAACAGCTACTACCGACGACAGTCAACTGAAAACTGATCATAGTCGCTAAGAACATTCCCTCCGATGAACTATAGCATGTGTATAACGTCTCTTAGTCCTCATGTACAGTAACACATCTTTGATAAAGCGATGAGTAAAACAAACGTACTAGTTAAAATTGATTAGATAAATCACACATTGGTAAAAAAGTATTTTGCATGAACACAAAACTCTCCCATGCAATATGCAATACAACCATTCACAATAGCACAACAGATTCAAAACAGAAAATTATCACGTTATACATTTTTTTCACACCCTTG
The DNA here is from genome assembly GCA_018249875.1 of Cecropterus toxeus. Lineage (NCBI taxonomy): Eukaryota > Metazoa > Arthropoda > Insecta > Lepidoptera > Hesperiidae > Cecropterus > Cecropterus toxeus. The sequence continues at coordinate 8,237 of DWNE01000530.1, read as the reverse complement.
TTATCTATGTAGTCGCACCTAGAAGGTATATACAAATTAAAGTCATACATTTATTCAAAATATATATATTTTTAAATAAGTTTAACCTATACCATCTACGACCGCTTAGCAGATGTGTCGTAGATGAAACAATGATAGGTGCAGTAAATATTTCCCGGACACACAAAATTAGGTATACCACGTAACGCTTACTTAAGTCACTAAGCCAGTGGTGCTGCGTGAGTTTATACCTCTCGAAGTCGAATTTTAGTCGGCGAAGATAATAAGATAAAATCTTAACTGTCTACTAAAAACAAAAAGGTCGCCAAACTAAAATAGTCTGTGACACCTGTCTCTGCAATTTGATGACCAAAAAAAGCTAGCCAATCTATATCTTCTGCCGCCCCATAAATGTGCCGTCTGGTAGCGCAAGTTGAGTTTCGCAGTCTTTCTACATAATACTCTCTATATGATACAAAAAACTAAATCCGTCCCCTTACAGCCCAATTGCTTCCTGGGGTCATGGCGTCATGCCACCTCGGAATGCTGCGGCACTGCACCCAGCCATACTGTATGTAACTAGTCCTCTGTGGATATCTAGTCGAGTAGTAGCGCTGTCCGCCGTCATTATGCAATTGAAACTTAGTGAATTATTACGCACGATAATAATCTCCATAAATAAATAAATGGAGCTTGCGCGTTGGGCGGCAGCATTACCTATCTCTTGCCTCTTCCCGGGACTTGTAGCTGTTTAGCGGTGTTTTATTAAAGGTTCTATTCACAAAGTTATATGGTAACTAAGTATTGTCTTCTTAACAACAATTAAGTAATGTGTGGCTACACATTCAATTTACTTAACGAAACGGACATAGTTTATAAGTATTTGATTTATTTAGAACCATTATAAACTTACATGTTGATTCCAATAATGGGGTTAATAAGATTTCGATTACGATTAATTTTTTGTCACTGCCTACTGCGCACTCAGCATGCTGCGTTACTCTAATGCAGATCATTGTACAATCAACATATAGTACAGTTTGAGGTAGAACAGTACAGTACACGTACCCATTATTGATATGTTGCAATACTTTTACTTGACTATTTTGATAAAAAAAAATCATATAAGCGGTAAATTAAATATATAAAAAATTTATATAAAACAATCCTTTTGAACAGTCGTGTCTTTGATTTAATGTTTTAACGATGTTACTAGTTACAAAACAATATACAAAAGCGTGAATATGTTACGATTTAATTACATGTAAAAGTTAAGCGAAACCGTACAGATAGGTACCACGGCACAAATAAATCAAACAAAACCTCAGTGTGTGAGCAATATAAGTTAATAGGCACTTGTTCCACTTCCCGAAGATTCATCAAGATTCATTCGAGATCAATCACCAGATGACAGAGGTTGTCATCATTGCTCTGCGACGTTGAAACGACCACTTGATTTAATTAAAACAATCGCCGTAACATTAAACGTATGCACGTTCAATTTTGTAGAACACATTTATTAAACAGGTCACTGAAATGTTACGAGATCAATCATTTTAGATTGGTTTGATTTAAAATGATTCGGTGAATGAGACAATGGATATATGTATGAGCAGTGGTAGTCTTGTGGTATTTGTTTCAGCCTATCGCCTTGGGGGTCCTAGATTCGTCGTCTCAAATATAAGTGAGCCGTCAACTACACTTTTCCACCGAAACGCAAAAACTGATTCACGCTAGAAATAGCTGTCGCAGTTGTAACTTCCCGGTCGAACTACACTAGGTCTACCTCCTGGTGACTTTAGTGGTAATAAAAACTGCATAAAACATTATTAATTTTACAATTATACATATAGCCTTTGCATGAAAGAAATACGATATTCAGACGCGATACTGAAGCCTCGCATATTTCAGTGTACAAATTAATGAGTACTTTCGATTAAAATTTACGCTTCACATTAATATGCATAATAAATATTGCTTCATGTTCCAGTTCCGAGGCGTACTAGACGGTATTTCTCGTCTTCCACGAACACACAATGATCAAAGGCATTCCACGTTTAAGCGTCAATTAGATATTCACTCACCGGAGAATATTTGCTATAAATAAAGTGAAGCCAGCTAAATTTATAACATATTATATACGTCAAGAACATCGTTTGTACGCAAATACAAACAAAGGATCATTTCTTTCAGTGATATCAATTTAGTTCAGCTCAACTCGTAAATATATCTCTCGCGGTGTTTGCGCGTCCTCGGGCAAGGTTTTATTTATTTTTGGTACAAGAAACCCCAAAAAAATTAAGCAAAAGTAAATCTATCTCAGTGTCTAGGTTTGCTTTTCTTTCTAGAAAATGTTATTCTTATCGAATCAGTATTCCAAAATTAGGTCTTGCTAAATACAGATCCTTACAGGTTTTTTGTCTGTCGAATAAAAGTTTCTGAACTAAATATAAAAACTCGTATGAACCTTTAAATTGGTAGTTACTTAAAAATCACTTACAGAAAAATAGAATACATTTATTTCTACAGAAATACGAAAATACTTTTATTTTGTCCACAACAAACGATTTACCTTCATTTCTTTCAGCGACATATCAATTTGGCTCGGCTCTAAATATATCAAACGTTTCACGTCAACGGAACAACATAATTTGCCGCGAGTGTTCTTGTTGTTGGCTTTTTAATTTCCCCGAGGCACTAATGGTCTACCTACGTTCGCAGTTGCTACAGGTTCAGCTGCTTTGCACCGTAATTGCTTGTATTTCAATCTGGCCATGGCATCCGTTTCAAATAAATACATTTCCGATCTTACACATAACAACAGGTTAGTCCACTCACAACAATAAACGGTTATCACGTTACTCCTTCGTTAAACGCGTTTATTGGCGCATAAATACGGGTGAAATACGTAAGAATTAAAACGTCAGCGTATAGTTTGAGATCGATATTGTCTACATAAAAAGTTTACTCACAACACATATCCGGCAAATCGTTGCGTTCGAGCTCGAACAGAGACGATAAAAACATTACAGGACGCTCTCAATAAATACACATTAATGTCTCGGAGCATTCTGGTTTACATTCCGTGCGGTTTCCAACGAGTTTTATAAAAGCTGCGTTCGGCCGCACACGCAATTACAAGCGCCTCCTTGTGGTACAATCAATATTTACGATACAAATACACGTCAGACTACTACATTACTGCGTCGATTCCTCTCCACAAGAGTAACTCGTTTCTGCAGCCAGCGATCAATGCACAATATCCATTTTTTTACTCGATACAAGTGTAACAATTTAAAATAAAGTTAAGCGCACACGGTCCGGCCCGCAATGTTCGTGTCCGGGCATAAATAACCCACCATGCAATCTTCCAAGTTAATGATATTGCGATGCATTATCATTTCAGTCATTTGAAATCCTTCGGTTCGTTATTCAAAGCAATTATAAAATTGAACGTATCGATGCTGGCAACTTATGCGTACTACTCACAACTTTTTATCGAACACTTGACTCAGAAAGTAAGATTTGAAATATGTATGAATAAAGACAATGTTTTCACACTTGTACAATTTATAACGTGACAACTAACATTAAGGGCAGCGAAAATTAAATAAAATAACACCTTATAATGGCTACAATCGTTACAGACTGAAATAAGTGGACAAATTTTATAGCGCGGAAAACAATGCCCGATCATAACAATCGAATAGCATTCAATGCGGGATATTGGAGTGAAAGCACATGACTGAAACAAGAAAAAGCTTGCAAGCCAACCAGTTATTACACTAATCGCTGCGATATAATTCCCGAGTCAACTTAAACACAGGTTCCTTGCGGAGCGAAATGCAAACATGGCGGCCGCTTTGAGTTCGCAGGGTTGCCAGATGGTTAGCCTCGGCTGGTCGTTCGCACATTTAAAAATATACCCAGGATAAATAACGTTATTTTATTTTTATGATTTTTTTAAGAAGTATCCAATATTTTTTTCTATGAAACATAAAAAAAAAAATCATAAAATTAATCACTTATTATACTTTACATTTTATCTAATTACAATTATAAAATTTACTATACTACAACTACTAAATTAAGTCAATGACATTTAAATAGGAAAGCATAATTTGCTCAAATTTTGTAATGCGACTACCTCAACCTCTGTATTTTTATATTAGGTACATTCGGTAAATTAACCCTGGCAATACAACGAAAAGCGCGGGAACAGACGCGTGCGGCCTCTCTAAGACGAATTTGCAAATTGCTCTTTAACGAGCCTATTGTTTATATGATATACGAGACAACCTGAAAGTCAATGGTGAGATTATTATCTTTTTAGACTATTTAAATGGTTGAAAGCCGCTTGTATTGAGCAGAATGGAAACAAAATGTATTGCTTATTTTGCCTACTCAAAGATGCATAACGAGCCTACATAATGTTTTCAATAAGAATAATGCATTTTCAATTTATTCTAACCTATGCAATATGATTCATAATGGTTGTATACCGAAATAAACTACAATTGTTTCAGAAGAGCTGTAGCTAGAACTTTGTATCGTTCTGACTGCTTACCTACTAGTTTCTTTACGACCCTTGTATGCTCCACTGTTAATTCAAAAACAACTATTAAATGAGTTTTCTACGACATTTCTAAAATATGTTTGCTATTTCCCAGAAACTTACAAAAGTTATTAAGTTATTTATAAAGATTATAGTGAATTACTAAGTTATCATCAGGCAAAGTAATGCTGATTTTTCCTCATCAAACGAGTATAATATTATAATCTAATGTTTACTTCGAAATTATACACTATGACACTTCACAGGGTAACCATTTGTTTATAAAATAATTATATGCCATTACTCTACTACATGTATACCACAGTTTGGGAAAATTGTTAATATAATACATTTTGAATAAACCTTTATAAAAATATTTCCGAGCATTTATTATTACTATTATTAAGTTTCACTTCTGTTACGTGGGAATTGCACTTCATCATAACTTCTACTAATACTAAGTACATCATAAAATAGATGGTATACTATTTTATGATGTACATAGTATTAAGCTGCTAGTTCTGGTTTGAAGAATGTAAGCGAATTTACCAATACATTCTTATATTGGCCACAAGAGTAATAACATGTTTGCGACCAGTACTTCTGCCCATTTTAAAGTTGGTTTTAGTGTTCTTGGACAGAACTTAAAATAACATAAAGTCATTTGCGACTTCTAAATTTCAAAATTAATAAATGTAAGTAAATTAAAATGTTATATTTGCATAAAAATAATAAAATTTAGTACAAATCGTCTAGATTATTTCGCGTTAGTTTTGCCCTTCATGTTGTAATACAAACTGTCCCGTAACTTTTACTGCGGACTGACTAAGATCTTATTTTTTCGATGCGCGGGCGCAGCGCTTGTACAAAACGATACAACAACTGTTTATGTCCTCATAAACATTTCATACGTTATTTATCACGTTATTTGCGATCTTAGTGGGTGACCCCGTTAGCTTATAACTGAGCTGAAGACTTCATGCTACATGATGTATTAAAACATATTTCTTCATTCTCTCAGTCTTCTTGTTATATATCCCATTAATGCGATGATTGAAATACAGTAATATGAAATGCAATCTCTTATTTTAGTGGTCAGGGTTTCAATTCTTATTTTTTTAAATAATGTAACATAAATTAGGAATGAAAACAGATTATCAATGGCCTGTTTCTACGATGAACGCAAACATTATGAAAAAATACACAATGAGTCATTTATACGAATAAAAATGATTATTATTATAAGTATGAAAATCTAACAGGCAGTATTTAAATCGTAAAATATATGTTTGGTAAAAATATTGCTACAAGATAATATAGATAAGAATACATTGAATACGAAATTATATTATTAGGTAGCGAAGTAATGACCAATTTATAAGCCGTAGTAGCCCCACGCCGTTTTTAATTTAATAAGCGTGATAGGCTTACATCGATTTATAGATTTCTATTTACCAAATTTTAAACAACCATCTCTGCATAATGTTACACATAGCCAGTAAAACTGACGTTTATAGGCGACAAGATAACCAAATATTTATTAGCTTCAAATTAAAAGTATAAATTTAAATATATTATGGGCTAAGCGAACTTTTTCTGACGCTTAACTTCCAAATCCTGTTTAATGTACGGCTTATAGTTTTGCCGCATGACACCGGGCAGCGGTTCAAAACCTTCCCATTTAAATCGTATTCGAATATATTCGAAACAGTTTATAATAATCATGCGCTTCGTTATACTCACATTTTACTTTGTGATTAAATTTTTATTGCCGTTTAATTGCTATTTTAGAGGTAACGTCAAATGCCGAAATTCAAGAAACTGGATTGATCAATTTTACGAGACATTTTACGTTGGCATCACGCAATTAAACATCCATGGTATCTACCGATAATTACGGTCGTTCACTGTTCATTACACAATTATAAATAGCCAATTTGAGTCAATTAGAATTCCAATTTTATTAATTCGCCAATCGACCGCAGTCCGATAAAGGTAAACGGACCAATTTATCAAGCATCGTCGTGCGGACCTCCTAGCGTTAAGATGTTCAAGATTAGGTAATTAAAGTTAGGTTCTTTTAAGGTAGCTATTAAAACCTTATATATGGATCCGAAAGCATGGTGCACAATTATTCCCGAACCCCCCACAAGGCACGCCTCGAGATCGCCCGCGCACTATATTTTAAATTTATCACCTGGGTATTAAATGTCATCCCACATATAAATTACTATCTATAATAAGTCAGAGGATTGGCACGATCACAGCGCCGCGATGCTTTTGTTCGTGTAATTGAAATTATCAATTTGCAATTACCATCTTTGGAGCCGCCGACGGTTCAAGCGATGTATTGTATTTATTACAATAGCTTACCGTGACTCACATTTACGTAGTTGCTAAAGGTGTGAGTACGATTAAAAAAGAGATAAAATATAATCGGACCTATGAATTGCATAGCCGTGTCATTATATCAATTACCCTTATGAATTATTGATTTGAATTTAATAATTCTTGGTTTCATTTCAATTTATTGTTGCAGTCGTGAAGTTTAGTCATGACCTTTACAATTCAAACGTGAAAAATTTAACCATTCTAACATTATTTCAATTTTAAGAATTCAATTGATTTAAAAGCGAAAAGTGATATTGTAAATTTATGCTGACAAAATCTTCATAATTATATTAGTGATAATAATCTTCATATGTTAGTGAAGATATTTTTTATTGTAGGAATTGTACGAATTTAACCCATGAGAATGATTTTGAATAAGAAAATTGTGGGATGTGCCCCAAAATTTTCTACAATAGTTTCCTATAAATATTAATTATCTGGCAATAGGGGACTGCACAAGCCAATAAAAATTAAAAAATGGTTTTGTACGCATAGCGATCTATCTACAATACTGTGCATGCCCTTAATTAGAACTGTTATTCAATTTCAGCCAAGGTAGGAGCTGACTCTAGTAACACATAATAATAAGATTCTTTCCCGTACCAATTTCTCATAAAACGATATACCTATACATATTTCCCATCTTTATACAAAATACCTAGCGAAAACGTAGTTGCAGAGCTAAACCGAACTATAAATGGCTTTACAATGATTTATTTTTATGGCCCTCATAGCCCTTGCCCTAGGACTCCTAGGAGATTATCAGTGAACTACATGAGAAAGTAGGAAGTCGTCCGCCCTTATCGGGCGAGGCATCGTTCTTCCTTTTCATTTCAACGTGAGGGTCGGCAGCTCCGCACGATGGCAGGATAGATAGTTCCAGTCTGTTACGAAATTGATACTAGAAAATCTAGTAGCCCTAATATGGAAGGGAAATAAAAGTAAACTCTTTACCTTGTAACTGACTTAAAAAAACTATGGCTGACAAATGCTTAAATCAAACGGCTTTTTACGTCATTTTATCTGCTTTGATTGCCTTTTTCGTACGAATATACATTGCCGGATGAGACAGTGATAGCCTAATAGTTGAAATTCGACCTTTCAATCGAGGGTCCAAGGTTCGAATCCCATGCACGCACCACCAAAAATCATGTGCGTATCAGTAATTAACTATCACTGCTTTAGGGTGAAGGAAAACACAGTGCGGAAACCTGCACACCTATCAGTTGTCTCTGAAAAAAGAGTTCTTAAAGGTGTGCAAAGTCTACCAAATCACACTTGACCAGCACGATGGACTATGGCCTAGAACTCT
>DWNE01000529.1:0-28047 GCA_018249875.1 Cecropterus toxeus | reverse complement strand
TCTTTGTTTTATTTATAGTTTAATTTTTATTTATTTTTAATTTTTATTTAAGATATTGTAAATAATTGTAAATACTACTAAACTATGTTCACATAATATGTACTTGGGATAACATAGAACATACCGCCTTGCAATTTCCTATTTCACTTCAAAAATAAGTCAAACATAACAAAAACAAAAAAGCAGAAAACATTATTCAAGTCAACCAGCCTGAAATAAAAGAAAGTCAATGCCTCCTCCGAACAATAACCCAAACATTACAAGCAATCACTCTAGAGAAAACAAATTTGACAGAGCAAGTCGTAATAGCTGGATAAATCAAAAAGACTGGCGTGAATTTAATCGTCGACGACGACAGACGGCTCTCGTGGCGTTTTAGTTCACCCTACACATTACGTTCCCTACACGCCGTATAGGTGAAAGATGGTAAAAGGTTTTCAACATCTGCTCCCCCTTTCAATATTAAAAGATCTACGAAGTGAGCGCAAGTTTATAAAAAACACGGAAGGATCTTGGAATGCATATCAATGTCGGGTGAATTACACGGTAGGTGGTGTTGGTTCAGGAATAATCTTTGAAATACGTAACCCAATATTATCATAGAAAACGTGTTATGATACCATATCTTTTTACTTGTTAGAAAAAGTTGGTCACTATTAAATAAGAAATGTATCCCAGATTCGAGTTATCAATTCCAAATTCGATAAACCTTGCCTGAGATTAGCCACTTATTACTGCCCTGAAAACCTTCAAACCACACCCTTCAAACTAAAACACACAAGTATATACTTAACATTGCTGTTATTACACAGAGATAAATAATGTTTTCTTTTATCTAAAGAAACAGAGTTTAGTATCTACAAAAATATATGAGCTCATAACTCTTAACTACCTTATTATGTATCGAATTCTGAGATAATTATGTGTTACGTGCCTTGTAAGAGCAGATTATAATATGGTGTATATTCAAATAAATTTTTGGTTACACCTAAGCCAAAATCATCGGCACTTTCATCGTTAAAAAAGAAACGTGGGGCATAGTATGTCGCCTTGATGAACACCACTTAAAGAAATTTCACCATGGTATTTACAGGTACAATTAAGAGAATCGCATCGAATAAACAGATCGTAGAGCACCAACTAAATATATTTTTCGCCGAATCGTAAGTAAACCGCGCTAAGTCCGTTGAAAAATTCACCCTCCACGTCCAACTTCCACCAATCCAATTACTGGCGTGGAACTGGAAATTCTAAACCGATTATACAGAATTGAAAACATTAAGTACTTTACAGATTTCGAGTGACCCGACGAGCCAAAGCAAACCTTAGCGCCCGATACTTGAATTTGATTTCTTGCAACCCGAAATGTGATTACGGAGTCAAATATAGAATTGAAATGGAAATTATTTACGCAAAACTCTTATTTTGCGCTCCTCGCGACCCGAAGAAGGCGCTGATTATAAAAGTTTTATAACTTTCTGCTTTAGATGACAAACAGCGTTTGACAAGGATAGGATCTAAATTGCTTTTTATCGATAATATCGGGTACTTAAGTGGTGATAGAGTAGAATTTGGAAGGGCTATTAGTGAACAGTGAAGTTACTGTACTTATGTAGAATGGGATAAGTGAAAAATATTATATACCTAATTGCTCGATATATTTCAATCTTATTAATATTACAAAGGCAAAAGTTTTTAAGGTTGTATGACTGTTTGTTAATCTTTCACCCAAAAACTAACAATCGCATTTCGCTAAAATTTGGCACACAGTTGTGTGCCATGTGTTAGCCAATTTATCTGTTTAACACATAAGATACTTTTTACTATAGTAAACGTGATCGAAGTAGGCGGAACCGCGAGAATAAGAGATGTGCGATATGACTCTAATATTGTAAACTTTGGCAGAAAATCAAAATGGGTATTTAAGAAGTGATATGTCTCTTCCTAAATACCCATTGTCATGCATTATATCATGTCACATCATAAATCAATGTTTATCTTCCAACGTTTCTAATCAATTTACCATTTTCCTCTGATGATGGGATTATATTTTGTGACGACTAGCAGACCGCCCAAAATATTTAACTACCAAAATCGGTATTAGAATTCTGACAAAGCTTTAATAAGAGTGCTGATCCCAAATAGCATTAAAGATAAGTAGAGGAACGTGCAAATATTACGATATTACAACACATTAAAACTAGGATTAGTTCCAGATTTAGATTAGGAAAGCAACCTTTCTACATCCTTTACGTAACGGTGATGAAAGTATGAATATGGGTACACTGACAGAGAAAAGCCTATCAAATAGTCAGTATTTTCACTTGAAGTAATAGATGTGGTTACAATTTTAGTCCTTAGACCCTCAAACATAAAGGTGTGGGATTTCTATCTGTTGATATCTCCCAGCACAGTAAATGTGGATAGAGTCACAAAGGCAGTTGTCGGCCGTGAGTCACGACTCGAAAGTGACAACTTTCAAGGATAGTCGCAAACATAAGTGTAACTCGTTATCTTTGTATTGTTACATAAACGTAAAATGAGTCGACAACGATTCCGAGATTCTCTTATAAACTGTTATCGTTGCAATACGTGTTACAATTACATTATACACAGCAAATAGCTGGTATGCTGTAAGAAATTCCTTTTAAAGATTAATCACGATAACGACACGAAATAATGATTATAATGTTATGCAATTGAATAGAGCAAATATTTCTTTATCCAGTATTTATTGCATAAACCTCACGCACATAAACTATTAATAGTGAACGTACACGGCCCTGGCACTCTCCTGTCACCGACACATCAATTTATTGACAAGTATAATTTCGGCTAGCACTAATTTCTTCACTTATAATTTACTTTGTTCGTCTTATTATACGAATATGCAATCATATTGTATATCGGTTGCAGAATTTAAGTTATTGTTCGTATCTCAATTTGGTACAACCTTCATAACATAGAATCGTTTGTTGTGTTAAGTGTTTTTAAATTAAGGGACCAAATAGCATCAGGAAATCTGCACCACTTGCATACCCGTTTGCTGCTTCCATTCCACGAAATTTAAAATAATCCTTACTATAACTAGGAAACAGTTGATCGTCTTGAAATAAATTCACAATTTTCTTTAAATATAGCTTATAACAGTCTCCCTTAAGTCATCTTTCAGACAAACTAAAAACAAATCAATTTATCACGATGTAACGGACAAACGCCCAGATAACTTATATATATATATATGAAAGATACCAAACAAATATATAATTAGATTCCTAACACTGATTTACATATGTGTACAATTTACGTCAACAATTTGTCAAACTTTGACGGCACTATTAGGTGATCTCGTGATGTAACTTGAGGACATCGAATGTACCGAAGGTGCATTATAATGAGGTACCGACGCTTTGTACCTTTCTGTACCGTGACATCAGATCTTTTCATGCACTTTATATTATTGAATACCGCATAAAGGCCTTTGTTTTTTATTCCGCTTCTCGTACGGGGACGTCTGCGAAAGTATATTTACAATAGATGCCGAGGTGGAGTGCATATTCAATTTGCTGCATGTGTAACTCACTTGACAGGTTTTTACTAAGGATATGGCTAAGTAGATATTTTTCGTATCTCCAAAAGGTACCTTAAACCATCGGTCCCGCTTGTTGTTAAGCAGTCCTTGAACCTTGTTAAGGCCATACAGCTAATTTAAAATCAACTTTGGTTTAGCATTAACGGCATGAACGTATTTAGGGCAGAGAGGAGGTGTGGGAATCAGAATAACTTCCCCTCTTAGTAGGTAAAGGCGAAAAAGAGAAAATTCTTCAAACGAAAAAACTTAGTTTTTGTCGACATATTTATGTCTATTTATTTAGGAACCAAATTAGGTGAGAAAAAGTTCAGAGATTACCCGGCCTTTTTTACCGCTTATTAAAACTGCTAGACTACCCTATTTTCTAACCATTCCACCTACCTACCTACCATCTTTACTTCTACCACACTGGAGCGTGATGCAATTTTCTTCAGGTCTACTTCACTTAACAGATATTATCTTTATATATCAGTCATTACTGGTACTGGTACGTACTAGTAATTATAAATGAGGAATGATCTTACTGAAGATAAGATGCGACTTTGATTATCCTTGCATAATTTTATTCACTTGAAACAAAACAGTCCCGCTTCAAAGCTTCCAAAGCAACCAAATGTTTAAAAACATAACACACACCATACATCAATGCTACATATTTCAAGTTTATGCGACATGCCATAACGTTATATAACGATACATATACGCCTTGTTACGTCTGGACGGTACGCCAACAAATAAACCTATGTCGTTACGCTAACGATGCCATTCCTCTCCTAGATACAATATTGTTTACGCTGCATTTTCCTTAAGATATGTTTTTCCACTTGAATTTTATTCACGTTACTCCATTTTATGGACATGCTGGCACATCTGAGGCGGTGGAGAGTGTGCCAAGTTCACAAATTGCAAATATTCTTTGCAGTAATATTGTAACGTTATGCGATGTTTCTGATAAAGAAAAGAAATGCTTAACCGATTGTTTTGGTCTAGGAAAGCTAAAAAATCGTTATAAGATTTCTTTAAGATTTTTTTAGATTTTATTGAGAATTTGAGAAATGATCAATAAAGTAAATTTTGTGAATGTCATCTAAAATAAACAACGTGTGAACGTGATACAGAACAATAAAAAAATGAAATTTAAACGAGAATAACCTAGAAATAATCGAACCTAAAAATTACACGTAAATAAATAAAAGTTCATAACTTTTGGAAGACTGTTAAAAAGAAATATGATGATGAAAGAAACATGGTGTGAAAATATTCATCATAATTTAAACAATTAATTTCGAAATTCTCGTCCGAAGGAAATGAATGCTCTCCCCTTTCTTATTATATTTATTAAACAACATTGCAAAACCATACCGGACAAAGTAGAACCTACTCATTGATTGGTCAATTATTTAAATGACTATGATTTCAATAACCCTATCCGCTGACAGAATTGTCGTTGACTTTTCCATTTCCAACAATCACATGAGATGCTGTCAATTTTGTCCAAATAGGTCTTGGTACCTGACAATAGACTTTGGCTGAACAATCGTTATTTCTGCTGTCAATACTTGAATAGTAAAAGTAGGTATTGAATACATTTTAATCATGGGACCCAATGATGAAAATTAAATACAACGGTCCTACAATCCAAAAGAGTCCCTGTAAAGAAATCGCCTATGCTGTAGTTTGAAGATTTTTAATGAATTTAAATTGATTGCAAAGTATTATATTTCTTAAAGATCAGTAATAGTTAAAGTGAAGAACGTCACACGAATCTACTCATTACATTTTTTTTTGCAACTGCATGACTTAGTGTTGAGAAATGTCATCACAGCAAATCTACTTGATTTAGTGGGTTGAATAAATATTAATAGTCAATATGTTTTGAATGTGAAATAAGCTCAAGATAACATTCAATCTTTATTTCATTAAAATTGATCAAGTCTATTAAAATGTAATCGGAAACAAGCAACTGATACAAGCCCTAAAAGTGGTATTTTCTAACGGCCAAATCGTGACCGATATATTACGTCAAACAAATCCTAGTGTCTTTAAATAGGCAACATCTCGTTAAAAATATACAATTGAATGTTCTTTGTCTTAAATTTGGCATTTCATACGCTTGGTGCCATTTGTTATCAGTATAATTATAGGTAACAATCTCTAAACATTCATGACCTTAGCCATTAGCCGTAAGTGGCTGCTTATCTCTAGATGGCCTGCATCCTCGTTTGCTGAGTCTATCAGATCAAAATAAAACTTTCGCAAATTTCTTGCACTTAGTTTTTTTATCATACGAAAGTAGCATCTGTTGGTAAGTGACCCCAACCGTTCAGGGATGTTTGTAATTAACTCTAGATTAGATCGGTCCTTTTGAAAAAAAGAAGTGAAGAGAACTATGTTGGAACGCCTCGGAGAAGTATGTCTTCCCTACCACACACTTGGAGACTAGAAAACAGCAGCACTTAACACTGCTGTTAAAGAGAAATAGTTTATTAAGCTTGATCACTTTATTAAGGACATTTGCTATTAAACAGATTTTCTCTTGAACTTCAACCTGAAACACTACCGCCCCATCATAAACAGTAGACAATACAAAGGGACAAAGCCTACGCAATAATTCTAATGGCATGCTACCTACAATAGGAACACGGCCTACAATTTCTCCTTTAATTTGATCTATCGCCGTAAGTCGGCTGAGGACAGCTCCTTGACAGACCCCCTGCGCTACGACGGCTAATGCCTACTAGTGATGTGCCCGATATCCACTTTCATATCCCCGGTAATTTTGTAAAGAGATCCTTTTCACTTTTTTTTTTCAAATAATAAAGATAAAAGATAATAAAATCTTTCTTATCTTTATCTTTTATCTTTCTTTTACCTTTTTCATTACTAAAGTTCATGAATATCTATGCGTAATTAACATTGAAATCCTTTGAAACATTAACAGTAAAGTTTCCTAAAATTACGTAGCTATCCCATTTATACAACATAGATAAATAAAATCCGCGGAAATACAGTATTTATGATCCGACACATCACTGGTGGCTACCGATTCAATATTCCTACGGCTCAGCGACGCGACCGCCGCCTCGCGGTCGTGATCTTGAACTCTCGAGGGCAACCATTGTTTGTATGCAGGCTTATGTGAACTAACATACTGTTGAGCGCTATTTGTATGAGCTTTCGCTTGAAACTTTGTTCATGTGTACATGTTAAGCCCCCTGTGAGTAAAATGTAACCTGCCTATTCCATACAATAGTTGAAAACAAATAGGTTGTTTAGGAACAAATATTCTTTGTATTTATTAAATAAAACTTATTAGATACCTAACATACTATTTTATTCTTGCTTACAACAATTGCCAGAAAAACATAAAATATGACTCCTCTATTATTTTTAAAACTAATGTTATAAACCAGTATTTATGTAAAAGTAAGCATTATTACAGTATAGGTTTCAGCATAAAATTAAACAACCAATTTATTTTCTAACATATAGACAGTGACCACTTACTATCGGATGGACTGCATTCTCGTTTGCTATTTCAATCTTACAAAAATACAGCTTATTTACATGCCTGATAAAGCATGATATAATCAAAATAAATTCAGGTGACAGATCATTATTTTTTTATATAACTCTAAATTGAGAACAAGGTTATGTTACCATTTTTTCCAGTCAACTTCAGAAATGTAACAAATACTATTAAAAAGCAAATAATAAAAGAAACTATTCTAAAAATTGCCTTGAAATCAGTCAAGGGTAACACGTATTCTGCACAAAATTATGTCCTTTACAAGAACATTCGTATGACATGCAAATCTTCAAACACCAAAGGACAATAAGATAAATTGTCAAAAAACATTATCCTTCATTGTCACCACAAAGCCGTTAATGTCATGTATTGAAGTTACTCGTACATCTTTCATGCAGCAATTATCTTGCCCTGTAATTTGTTATGCTAACAGCTGCTCTCGTGGTAACGGTCGACTTAAGCAATTGATGATAAATATTGCGGGCTGACGTCGTAAATAATGTATGATGTGTTACAGGAATTGTGATGGAAGTTAGATCTAATTATGTAATGAAAATCTTAGTTAATTGTAATACCTATTACAATTATCTATAGGACGTAAGAAAGAATTAGCGGAACAGCTTCTACCACTGATAGTAACTAATTATCACTATGTAATAGCTTGTAGTAAGCGATCTCTAATATTTTCATTCGAAAAGTAATGAAGCGAAGTGAGACGTCGTATTTAAATGTGTTGTTCATAACAAAATGTAATCTATCCATTTCACGCATTACATTTCTTCTATAGATCCCAAATTAAAAGGTAGCTTTGAGGTTTAACTTATGTAATAAATGTACCTACGCCTTTTAAACTCATAGCCCAGGACCGGATCCCTCCAGTGTTGTAGATACCATGAACTCACACAAACACTGAGACACAACATAAATCTAAGTTCATAATTTATCTAGCCGGGAATATTAACTTAAAATCATTTGAATATCATGGTATGGTGAGCGCTCTTTCATGCAAGTCGTCAGTTAGCGGGCCATGATAGGACTTAACTAAAAACTAAATCAGGGCAAAAGTAAGTGTGAAATAGAATAAAATCACGATTTCTCTACATTTAGGAATTCTGTAGAAATCTTAAAAGCAAAACTCAGCAAATTATGCCACATAACATCGTTACCGTGAATACAACGATCGCAATCCTACCGTCTTCTCGTCATCACGTGGGCTGTCTTTTGAAATATACATGATATCTCCGCGTCTCTCTCATTAATAATGAAAACAAGGTGCAGTCAACACAGGGCTGAATACATTCCCCAAATTCGTTGGCGTATTCCAATTACCCGGTGGTTACTTGACGTACACATGGTTTTAGATCATGTGAAGTAAAATAGGGCAAGATAAGAGATTTTTGTAATTATATCAGTTCGATAATTTCTAATTAAAATACTCAAAGCAGGCACTAATCTAGACTACACTAAACCAAACTTAATGAGATAGATATGAAATGTATTTCTGTAGGGATATCTAAATCAGTAAAAGACATATGACTTCGATATCACAACAAATAATCTACATTAAATACATTTTTGTTTTAGTAACGACATAGTTTTGATATACATTGCTCGGAAATCTCTCTTTAATTTTTAAAATCAGTACCTAAATTAACTTATCGAATTAGGAGATCAAATTCGTACCTTTAGTCCAACAGTTTTAATGAACGTTTATACGGAACATCGAAATTCTACACAAATTTCGACAATTCAACAACTCGACAAAGTTTTCGACAATTTTCGATCTTTTGTGGGAAAAAAAATGGATAGATAACGGGCATAAGTCATTTAACATTAGTATCGTTCATTTCCGATGTCAGCCCTAACTAACGAGTACATTAACTTTGAGAACACCACCCACAGATGAGAATAATTAATAAAGTATTCGTGACCCAGAATAAACGATGCTTAATGAAATTGTGAGTAAGCTGAATCTTAAGTGTAGTTGTGTCAACTGCGAGTATGCGGAAACAACTAAGTATTTCAAAATAAGTCGATGTTATTCTAATTTTATGACTACGGGTTAATATGGAAGCCAAATTCTACACAAAATTATTAATCCCAACAATTGTGCCGGCGCCGGCGTTGCGTCCTGGTTTAAATAGTGCGGTAAGGCTTAGGTGTATGACAGTATATATTACGTGACATATGGCAGAAGAATTTCAGCTTAGTTCTTAGGAGTAATAACTATCCAACGCACTGACCGACCTCGTATACGGGATTGCAATTATAGTCACCTTGTATCATGAAGTTAACTCCATGCTTGTTTACTGCTAAAAACTGGATGCACTGAACACTTGCCATTGTTGCGTTATTCTAATCTAAAAGGACCGAAAAAGACGACTCTCATGGCGGAGCAGTCACCATGCCGGTGACCGCTCAGCCGGGTTCTGGGTTCGATTCCCGGCCTGATAGACATTTGAATGTTGAATTTCGATGCCCTTTCTGGGTGTTTGTGTGTTCGTCTTAGTGTGTTTCCATTGCACCTACGACACAGGAGAAAATCTTATTATAGGGATATTTTATAAGTGTAGGAAGCAAATTAAAAAAGGACTGCCTTCTATTAGTCAGTATGAACTGTTCATAGTTCAACTTTGACCTCAGTAGCACCGTATCTTTTACTGTTCTAGTTAAACGATTCGTGTACATTCTATTAATATTTTATTAAGTGAAAAATGATCATCAATTTCTTAATTACGTATTAATATTTATGCCCATAATAATCGTTCGGCATATTCAATTTTCAATAAGCTTTATTGAAAGAATATAAATTGGATATTTAATTGAATCATCAGAGCACTCCTTTCTGGCAGATAAACTTATTAACATACGTAGTATGAAAAGAAAATAATCCATGAGTATTGGGTCAATGATCTTAACAATTTCGGTCTATTCCTACATGGTCTACGACACATCGATTTAATGGTATCCTAATACCAATACATATCATCAATAAACAAATATTTCCTATTGTGTTTGTCCTATTTAAATAAAAGGACATGTTCTTGAATATTCAGAACCATAATAGATTTCAGATTTTTCTAAACAGTTTAAACCAGTGATTCCAAAGTGGTCCAGGTGGACCCCCTGGGGTCTATGGGAGACTCGGTCTAGTTAGACGTGAATAAAAATATGGGAATGTGATGTAAATGTAGCAAGGAAGAACGAAATCAGAAAAAAATTGAAAGTGGTCTACAAGACGAAATAGTTTGGGAAGCTCTGGTCTAAACGAAAATAAAAACGATTACCTGACTGAGTTATGTGCATCTTTGAACTAACTAATACGTTAGTTATATCTACTCATACTTAAGTTATTATTATAAAGACCTCGACAAGGTTTTTTCCTCAATTCCATGAATTCTACGAGTATATTAAATTCATATTTTATAACTGACTTCCCGTAAACCACTTCCGTTGTAGTTCAAGAATGTCCAGATCCGATAGTTGAAGTAGACACACTATTGGAACTAATGTCATAATTCTGAGAGTTGCAGAAATAAATGTCAAGATACCCGTATATCTAGCGATATTCAAGTAGATGTCTATAATTGAAAAAAAGTGTTATATTCTAAGAATTTACTTTTGGATAATGCCAATTTTGTTCCGAATTTGACTTGTTACTTATTTAGTCCCTGTTACTTATAGTTCCACAGAGTTTCAAACATAAGGTTCAGCCAAAGTTCAACACAAGGAAGACTATAAGAGCAGTCTCCGTAATAAGTTTTAAATACATAATAAACGCTAACGCATTAATATTGCTTTCGACACTCATAGCCCCACACTAGAATGTTCTCCTGTGTCGTGGGTGTCATACACAAAGACGAATACAGAAACACCCAGACCCAGAACAAAAATCTAAATTCATCATTCAGATGTCAATCTGGAAGGGGATCGAACCCGGAACCCACTGCGTGTATGACCGGTATGGTGATCGCTCCGCCACGCGGGTCGTCACCTAGAGTAAAAAGTAGAAGAATAGCACTTAAAACTCACATCTCGTCGCTATGAAAAAATTCTTCACTGTTATTCAATATCGGAAGTCCAGCGACATTGTTTGCACAAACAAAACACCGTTTCCAGAGCACGGTAGCACGACGGCTATCGGGCTCGTGAATCACGACCTATGTCTATTTACATGTCGAAATGCACGCCCAATTCAGAGGTCAATATCGTTACGTCCACTGTTTCGCTGGGAAAAGTGTTTCTTCTGTATTATTCCTTTGAAACTGAGTTCCCAAACGCTCCATCCATTATATTCATTGTCTGTCTTAACTTTAGGAAGATTTTTGTATTTCGACGATTATGATGACAAAGCGCGGTAGTGCGACACCAAATTCTTTCTCTCGACGAGCTATTTTGATCAGTATAATCAACATTTTCAAATTCTGTAGTTTTCATTTATTTCAAAAAAGAGGGGTTTACAATTCGACTTTATTTGTTGAAAGTAATAAATGTTATGTTTTGGATAGTACCTACTATAGTCAGAATGCCAGTTTGTCCACAAGATATTATTATTCAACATTAAAAATCCAACCTCATTACAATACGTAAAAAAATCTGTGGTATAAAATTTAATGTTATATCTATTTGCACTTACACGAGCGAAGGTCAAGAGTCGAAAATATGACTTGAAATATGTAATAAAAAGAAATACATTACACCACCAAATTAATGTAAGTAGGTACTAGAAATATTAATTAAGACCGTGGTAACACTAACGAGGTGCTTATGAATAGAGGCTACGTATGATTTTTATTTTGTAAATAATTGTAACCACGATATTCAATGATGTCTTGGTTATGTAAGTAAGGTCATCTACAAAAAAATAATTAAGTTCGTGAAAACTTATCATGTATTCTCGCTGTAATACAATTATTTGTATTTGGCATATAAATCCAATACGATTATATTCAATTTATTCAATAGAGAAGGTTCTGACATCATCAAAGTATTAACATATTATACTATTATTAACATATTATATTTAACCTAGTGTTAGAACCTATTCCTAGCGTGAAGCAGTTCTTACGTTTCGGTGGAATGGTGTGGTTGCCGGCTCACTTATATGAGGCGACCATCTCAGTCCTCGGGGGTAGCAACGCATCTGTGATGGACTTCATATAGCACCCCTGTTCTATATGAAGTTACATACAAATGTCCATGGGCGGCAGTAATCACTTAACATCAGGTGGGCTAATTGCTCGTTTGCTACTTCATATTTATAAAAAAAAATAAGTGCAGCTCGACTGGAGGGTACCACCGTCACACCTTTTTGCAGGGTGAAGCAGTTCTTGCGTATCAATAAAAGGAGTTGGTTACCGACTCACTGATATATAAAACATCTGTGATCGGCTTAAAATAGAACCCCGAACCGTCCCCATGAACCCCGAACTAGAGACGTCCATGGGCGGCAGTAACATCTCACTATCAGGTGGATTGTCTGCTCGTTTTCTACTTCAATTAATAATAATACTATAATAAAATATACATATTATCAAACTATCATAAATCGAAGCGAGAAGAGACCCTTAACGAACACGGCACTAACTAAGAGCTTCTAGGTGAAGGTCGAGGGGACAGGTGGGAAGCGTTCGTGACGTCACATCCGTCCTGCTTTACGCTAAAATACATGGTGTCCAAATATTTAAAAAATAGACCTAGAGTTTTCTTTCAATTATTTCTAGTATTTTTACGAAATTGAAGTCGCCCAACGATCGAAATTCTGTAGAATTTTAACGTTTAACTCTTCACTACGACACGTTTAATTGTACAACTATAATTCTGCATTTGAGTCAAAAAATCTATGTCAAACACATATTCGTTGCTTCTATTGAATATTAAATTATTTCACCTCCTATAAGTAAAAATACAGATAACTGTCAAAATAAAAATCGAATACCAATGCGAGAAGAGACTATTAATGAACGCGACGCTAACGATGTGCTTCTAGGTGAAGGTCGAGAGGACAGGTGCGAAGCCTGACGTCACATCCGCCGCATTACGCTAGTAGCAAATGGTGTTCAAATATTTAAAAATACTAATAAGGTTTCATGAACTGCGTTCTAAAGGAAATTATTGCGTAGTTACGTAGATACCAATAAAATAACTTTATTTTGAACTCAATAGATACTGAAATATTCAGCATAATAAGAAATGAATTTCTAATATATATTTTTCGCTTGAATGCGTTGTATTCGCATATAAGTATATGATATCTGTATTCAATAATAAAATTCAATCAAAATTTTATACCTAAATTTTTATAGGTACTTAACAATATTGACATTCTGTTATAATGAAAAACACACAAATGCAATAAGATGTAAGTTTTTACAAACGTGTGAATTGTTAGCTTAGAAGAATTTCGTTTGTCCTCTGCCGTTGAGCCATACATAAACATAACTAACTTACCACCTATTTCTAGTGTAGAGCAGTTCTTACGTTTCAGTGGAATGCTATGGAATCCAGATAACGTACAATATAAAGCGAACACAGTCGTCCCCTTAGGAGTGGTAACGTATCTCTAGTCGACTTCTGGTAGAAATCTTTACTGTTTGGAGTTTGCTACAAATATTCACGGCCGATGAAGACCTTCATTGTGGAGTTTGCTAACGGAGATGTTCACGGCCAGCGCTGACCAATTACAGTCAGATGAACAGCATGCTCATTTGTTAATAAAATTTAAAAAAAAACAGCCATATAATAATCACAATCAGAAAAACATGATGTATACTGCTATATATTATTTCTTGCAAACTTTATGTTACGCTTTAGAAACATGAAACTACATATCATTAATATTTAATAATCAGTCCTTAATATTTAACTTAATTGGTTTTAAGAAGGAAGACATTATACAGAAGCAAAGACTATTCAATATAAAATATTCCTCGCTATTTATAAAAGCACTCATATTCGAACCGGTTTATTCGTAAACTATGTATACAATATTTCCGTTATTTTAAATATATAAAAATACACCTCTGGGTTGAGTCAAAAACAAGTTTTGAAATAAAACTAGAACCGCACAACCACAGGTGCACTATGTTCTTACAGTTTATTTGATCGTAAAGATCTAGTCAAACCTATACGTTTACTCCAAGAGCGAAGCATAAGTTAAATAAAATAGTACTCCACTTTGTATGTTGTAAGTTCATCATAGTTTACATAAAATGGTCATGAATAATTTATTTCCAATAATCATTGTAAATTAATAATATACGACATGTGGACTACCTACCATTTGCTACTTCAATCTGATAAAAAATACATACCAATTGAGAACCTCTTCCCTTTTTGAAATCGGTTAAAAAAGGCAAAACAAAAACGTACAAAAACTCAAGATACTCCTTTTTCCTTCAACCATAAGAATTCCGCCTTTAACTGGTTCCCGCTAATTCGAACCGATAACTTGAAATGCACACAAGTGAGTGAATGCTTAATACCTCACTCCGTATCGGTATGAAGAATAGATTAAGTCATTCACGGACTTGAAATATTTACGACTTCGATTTCAACGCGCTCACTAACTGCCAGGAAGTTGATTTTGATACAGAATAAACGAAGGGTTCTTGGAGAATTATTGTGATTAAGATTTACGACACACTGCGTAAATACGTCTAAATTAAACTCGAGTTGATTATATTGTTAAAGCTGCGTTGGTTCAAATTCTGTTACCCTCTAGGAGTTCGATGTTCGAATCTATGGCACGCACCTGTCATTTTTCGAAATTAGGTATGTAGGTAGTAGAATTTATTTATAGCATGCCATCCTGATAAGTGGTCACTGTATCCCATAATTATCTGTATTCCATTCTAAGTTGTGTCGATATCCTCTCACATCACACCTCTAATTTTCGAAATTAAGTGCTTTTCGAAATTTTACAGCATGCTGGGCTGCTGGCCATCTGATAAGCGGTCACTACATCCCATTGTCACCTGTGATCAATTCCAACAAAGGCCCAATCGACATCGGATAAATCCCCTGTTAAAGTTGCTTACAGATGTCCATGGGCAGTAACCATTTACTACCAGGTGGACTGCATGCTCATTTGCTACTTCGATCTAATAAAAAACTGAAGGACTTCTATTAAAACGCTGAATAAATATCGATGTCTTCGTGACTGACCACATTTTAGAATAATTGTCTTGAATATACTACCTACAAGCCAGAAGCAATCTCTGAATCAAACTGGGTTAGGGGACACGACCCTTGCGTATCCACTATTGTCTTATACATTCCTCTATAAAATATCACGACAGTAATAGTTCCGTTCCTAAGATAACCATATCAGTAGAACAGGAGCAAAGAAAACGGCTGCCCTTTAAAGGTCGTAGAAACTGTGCGAATTTCTCATGAGATCCCATCGATTCGTGGGTGTAAAGCAGTCTTTCTCAAAGTGGTAAGCCCTTGTGGTGTCTGAAGTTTTCAGGATGTAGAGCTACAGAAAATTGTACAACATAAAGCGGCTTACTTTCATATGAGGCGTGCGTCTTAGGTCTCAAATGTAGCAAAACTAACTTGAGATAAATCATAAGACCCTTGTTGTATATGAAGTTGCTGCTAGAATCACGCCACGAAGGAGAATTTGATGGCTGATTTGTGCTGTCTGAATATTTTAATTAAATCAAAATTTACTTCCGACAGTATATCGATTATTTCATTTTTATCACTATCAAATTTTTATATACTTACCTGAAATTTGCAATGGAAAATTTTGAGGGATTCAAGAATTTAGCATTTGATGGCTGATTTGTGTTGTCTTAATATTCAAATTAAAGCAATAATTACTTTCAAAATTATATCGATAATTTCGGTTTTATCCCTACCATATTCTGATAAGCATACCTGAAATTGACAAATGATAATTTTAAGGGATTCTAAAATTAATTGTTTTACAAAAGTAGGCGGTAGACGAATCATGTTTGAGAACCTCTGGTGTGAAGTAATTCATGCGGGGATCCATTTCAAGGATTGTTTTATAGCGTACTTTATAGGCAAATACTTCATATTGTAACAAAACTCTAAGTGTGATATGATCTACTTCCCGATCATACTGCAAAGTAGGTAATATAACAACTTTATAAAATGACCGTATAAAGATTTTTTTTTTCACACTAACACTTCTCAATTTGAATGGAGATCCTGTCAAATTGTGTATTATGTACACACACACATATAACGGGTATTACAAGTAAAATATAGCGTTTAAAACGGCAGGACATTTAATTTTTTTCCCATAAAAAATCAGAATATTTATATCGGACCTCTTACCTCAGTGAATGAATGAATTAAAAATGAATAGTCAACCATGTTTTATCACCACTGTCGGGCCTCCATCCCCCCATAACTAAAATATAGCTATCGTGTCCGTGAACTGTCCTTCACTTGAGACTAGTACGCAAAGTAGTTTTCCATTTACTTATTAATCCCTTTAGAAAGCATGACCAATCGAGACAGTATCGTAAACCTGAATGAAAATTTACTGCATTACAATAATAATAAATCAACCTTTTAACGACTGCATTTTGAAACGATAGTTTGTTGATGCGGTTTGCAGTAGGAATTTAGTGGAAAAAAATCACGTAAGAAAATAGCATTTATGCCTACTTCAAGCAACTCTATCTCTTAAAACTCTTATCTGTAAAACTAAGTGAGGAAGTTTCGTAAAAAAAATAATGTTTGCCATTCATTCGCCAGGTAGTAGAACCAATGTAGTTCGACCAGGGAAGAACCACCGCCACACCTAATTCTAGCGTGAAGCAGTTCTTGCGTTTCAGTGAAAGGGTGTGGTTGCAGGCTCACTTTTATATGAGGCGACCATCTCAGTCCTCGTGAGTAGCAACGCATCTGTGATAGACTTCATATAGAATCCCTGTTCTATATAAGGTTGCTTACAAATGTCTATGGCCGGCAGTAACCATTTACCATCAGGTGGGCTACTTGCTTGTTTGTTACTTCATATTTATAAAAAAAAAAAAAACAAAAAACATTTTGGAAGGTAAAACGAGTATAGGTCAACCGGGGAGGTACAACTGCCTCACCTATTTCTAGCGTGAAGCAGTTCCAACGTTTCGGTGGAATAGTAGCAACGCATCTTTAGACTTCAGAAAAATCAATTGTTCTATATGAAATTGCTTACAAATGTCCATGGGCGGCAGTCGCTACGTACTATCAGGTAGGCTGTATACTCGTTTGCTACTTTAATCTTGTAAAAAAATACTCACTTAAAATCTAACTTAAAATCCATTAGTTCTAACGTCAACTACAATTAAAATGTACGCTCCTCTTTTCGTTACTTTAATAAAAGATAAAAATAAAAATGCATTAACGGAAACAAATGCAAATGGTTCAACGCCAACTTTACGTCGCCCATAAACACGTGAATAGATCGAATGCACTAAAACAGCAGTGTACTGCCTACTTACACCCATTTCACCGCATTGCGATCGATTTAACACTATACTCAACTGTGGAACGTGGATTCCATGGTAGGTGAACTAATAAAGAAATACCCATAACAAAAAAATATGAATCCATTGAAAACTAAAGCGTTAGATCAATAATTTATTCAACATCAAATTCGTGTAGTTAATCATCGAATTTCGTGCTACTAGTAAATTAAGTATTTTGATTTCAAAACTTGCTTAAATTTAATTTTCGCCGACTCCATCAGAAGAAGGGTAATGTTTTTCGAGCATGCATACGAGTATGTATATATATGATTGCATGTATGTGAATTTCATTGGCACGCGCTACAGCCCAAACGGCTTGTCGGATTGAGATATTCGACATTTCTCTGCAATCGTATCAGTTAGCAGAGAGACATAAACTATAATATATAATTTCTAAAAATGGCGTCTGTAAATAGGGAAAAAGGGGATGGGAGGGGGGCAGAGATTACTTTTAAAATCTTGGCAATATGGGTATCAAATGAAAGTTAGTAAATAGATCATTACAAAAAATATATCACAATACTTTTATGTTAATCTAAATACTCGACTGCTAATTTCAGTTATAGCTGTCCATTTTTATACCAATTTCATGACAGATGTACGTAATATTTAATGAGTAGTTCTTTTTCATTTTCAAAAAAAATTGTACAATTAAGTGAGTACCTGTTTATATTTCCCATTCTCTTCATTCATATTACATCGGGCAAAATCACGTAAATAGAACGAATGCGGCAAAATGGCACCATGAATGCCTTTTGCTGCAGGTTATTTACAAGCATGAAAGGATTTCAAAATAAACATTACTAAACTGAGGTCTGAAAGAATTTATATGGAAGATAATATATAATAAAGCAGTTTTCCAATAAGTTCGATTAGTGGTAGCTAAAAGCAAATTGATAATAAGAAAGATGATCGAATTTGGTAAACAATCATACTTTATTGTTTCATCTTATAATTTACTAGCTTTTCCGCTTCTCACGTCTAACACGATAATAAGTAATCCATGTAATCCAAGTCATTAATTATAATTATCCGTGAGCCAAATTTCAGCCTAATCCAACTTTTACATGAAAGTACATTTTGCATGAAAGAGAAACAAACACATACATCCTCACAAGCTTTCTTCTTTATAATATTAGCAAGATTGTTGCGACACATATTAATATGAGAGTACTTTGAATTTGAATTAATATTCCTTAAACATGATCCAGCATGTAAAAGGTCGTGAAGAAGCGACATAAAGAAGTGAGAAAAAACAATTTATACATTAGGATACGCTTGACTATAAATCGTAAACTAAATTTTAGAAAACAAAACTAAATTAATGATAAGATATCTAATTAATGATAACTGTCATAAGTCCATTTAGGCAATGAGTTTAACAAGGTCTACGTCAATTCTACCACGGTAATAGTATCATATACTATTGGGGAAAATGACGGTCATTTGCTCATTTCTATTGAAGTACGCTTGTACTTCAATAGAATACATAATATAGATTCAATAGAATGCATAATGCTAAGCATATGCAATAAAAACTAGGTCCAGTATCTTGCCTTAAATTTGACTATACGAGTACATGAGGCTTGTTTGGATTCCTTGGAAATGACGAAAATATTATAACCTTATGGTTCAGAGTCCTTGGTTCAGGCATTTGGCTGTTTTGTCTCAACATGCCTAACTTAACGGCGCACTTAAACGAATGCGGTAAACGGCACCGTGCTTGCTTCGTTCTTAACTGCATTGCGATCGTGCGATCGATATAATGGCATTGATATGGCCGCTTCCGAAGATCTTAATTTGAATATTCATTGACCATGGCCTTGGATTTGAATATTAATTGAGCATTACGAGGGAATCGGGCACTTTCATATGATAAGTTAAAGGTTTAACTATCTAAAACCTATTTTTATTTAAACTAGTTATGATTCTTTATAACCGTCGTCCTAAAGGAACTTTTTTATCTACTACTTACTCGATCTTCTTTTATTTTCTTCTTTTTATGGTAGATGCGTTTTTTATATAACTACTACTATAGTATACTCAGTGAAATAAAAAATGTAAAAAGTGGGGCTTAAAATCATTTTTTTCACTTTGTAGGTACTTATTGTATTTTATAGTAGAGCTTTAGATCTTCTTGCCTTTACACACATTCTTCTATACTGACTCAAAGTTTCTCGTAATATTGTATTTACATTTAACATTGGCTACAAAATACATAAATTCCCATTATGTCTGCATTATAATAAAATTTTGTTTGCTAGGACTGCTAGCTGTATTACAACGACGTAAACTAATTTAACTGTGTCATCTAATAACACATGCCCAAATTCAGCTCCCAAGATATATCTTTAGGCAGGTTTATAAACTAAAATTATTTAATGTGTGAAGAATTATTATCTAAATTGATAGTAGGTAACAAAAACGAAATATCATAAAAAAATATTCATGTTTCTTAACAATTGTCTTTTGTTTATCCAGATTTTTATAATACCTACTTTAATATAAACCCGATAACTGTGCCAGCCTGAAGAGATAAAAACTGTTGAATATTCATCGCGTACGGCCTTCTACGAATCTCGATCGAGTCAAAGTTCTACTTACTTCCTTTTAAGAACATTGAAGCAGCAATTACTTATACCTAGTATCAATTTTCCAGATAGCATTGACGTAATGACTTGAGCAAAGTGTATAAAATAAGTGATTTTATAGCATTATACAGATAAATGTGACAATATAACCCAGGGAGTGATAATTGAGGTCAAATAGCTCTTGATAAAGCAGAAATTATAACATAACTTAGAATAAAAATACTTCGTCGCCAACCCATTATTGTTCCACTGCTGGGCACGGGGCTTTTCTCAGAATAAGAAAGTTTTAGGCCACAGTCCACCGCACTGGCCAAGTGCAAATTGGTAGACTTCACACATGTTTGAGAACTCTTTTTTTTAGAGAACTCTCAGATGTGCAGGTTTCCTCACGATGTTTTCCCTTACCGTAAAGAAGTGACAATTAAATTCTAATACGAACATCATTTTAGAAAAATCAGTGATGCGTGCCTGGGATTCGATCCTCGGACCCTCGATTGGTGAGGCCGAGTTTCAATCATTAGGCGATCACTGCTCAAATACTTAGTGTATAACTATCTAGTAACCGCTAAAAGATATGTATCTTTGATCTTTGTATCTGAGTTGAAGTCAGTTACCATCGAAAATGCGTGTGATTATAAAAAAACGTATTCACATCAATATCTCATTAGCCTACTTCGTTACCTCGAAACCACCCCTAAACGAGGCTACAATATTCCAAAGTTCAGGAACACCATATCAAGAGTGCTCCAGATAAATGGATCACGTTACTTGATTAACCGGCGCGCATCCCTTCCCCTTATCACCCCTGGGAATATTTAAATGGGGCCTGAATATATCACACCACCCTCAGGAGGCAAACGAGCGAAAGGCAGTCTACCTGCGCTTTAGATTGAGAATGTAAATGATGGTATCTTCATTACCTTCTATACACAGACTAAAACGGTTAATTTGAATAAAAACAACTGAATTAACTAACGTGAAACGTATTTCTTTATGCCTCGGGCTTCGTAAACAAGATTTAACCATCACTATTTTTTTACTTAATGTATTTCTAACAAAAAACAATGTAGGTACTTAACTTAATTAGTATGTTCGATAGCAGTTTCGTTGAGGATTTATTATCAAAAAAATGTAATGAATTCCGCGCGTTTACATTAGTTAATTTACAATTTAGTTGTTATAATAAGTAATGTTACCTATTAGATCATTTACTTAATTGTTGAAAGCGGATCCTCTACACGCAATCTACTGCCATAAATTTACTCATAGTAATGATAAACGCGTGTGTTAAGCACTTAATCGTAGACATAATTCAGATTATAGTGAATCAAAAGAAAGTCTGAAATGATGAATGATAATTGAAGAGTCATACTCGGCGAAGGAAATGTATTCCCGTCACATGTGAATTGGAGCAACAATTTGTAACAGACGTGTGATCTCAATCAACATGGCAATCACGCACGGCGCCACCACATCTACTGCTAATGTGCCGGTATTGAAAATCAGCATTCACAACATCGACGGCCCCGTATCACGCCTAGTTACTCACATTGATTTCACACGAAATGACGCTGTGATCCTGAAAGCGATAGCTATTTGGACATCTTTATTACCATGTAATGATACGTTGCAATCATGAGAGTATTACAAATCGGAAACAACATTAACATACAGAGTTACAGGTTATGGCTTGTTTACTTTGAGCTATGGTTCCGAGACCAACATTGCTGTGTGAAAGCTAAGCAGACACCAGTAAAATGTTACTGTAATGCAATAAATCTTGTCTCCCAAGATCTTTGTCTGCGAGCCAAAGTCTGCAAACTCATTCACAAGATCAAGTGCCAAAAAACTAGAGCAATGAACTGGGAGTCACGTAGAATCCTCATCAATTCCCGGAGCACGTAGGAGCATCTAAACTACCGCTCATTGTCAATATTGGAGTGCTGTTACGACCACCGGTAAAATCAATAGAGACATTATCGGCTATATTACAAGCTATCATAGCTTGAAATTATTTTACTGCTTAATGAATAGTAAATAATCGTTATTGCTAGGATAATATTACTACGAACGGTGCAAGATTATATTAACTTGAAACTAGCGTTTTAGATTACAAACTCGCCTCATTTGATTTTGTGCATAGCAATTATTTTTGCGTCGTCACTAATTATCCTTGACATTTATGAAAATTAAACAGTCGGTTTAACATTAACATACGTCATAAATATATTTATATTTCAAAAAATAAATTTTATTTTGAATAACATACACTCGTGTTTTTTCATGTAGGAATGCAAAATCGATAGCGGCGTGGATTGTTATTAAGTCGACAACCTCTGTCTGAGTAATGGCTGCGGCGAGTGAACAGTTGAACACACACGGCAAAGTGCAAGGCTACGAAGTGCATCGCCGATAAACCGGAGATGAAAGCGACTGTTTATTTGATTTTCTGCCGCTACATGCAGGCATATTAACTAAACCCCGTCCATTGAACTTTGAAGCCTGCCATCATCTCCTTGGATCGTAAACTAAAGCTTGATGTTCACGCCTCACGTACCGATAAAAGGTGCTTATAAATAGACAGTAATTTTTTTTAATCGATAAACACTCGAGCAATGTTGATGTTACTCTGTCATCAATCCAAAATCTTTTGTATACAATATCGGTATCATAACGGATCATATATGTATCTTTTATTAGTAAACATGAAGCGATACCAGCTAGCAGTTTGACGTTATGAATGTATCTTCATTCGAGCGTGTTATTAAAACAAATAGGTGTTCTGCGCCGTGTCTGTCGCAATCATTAAACAATAAATCTTGCTACTGTCGCGTTTGATGCCGACCTCCCAATGTGAGTTTCATCAGTAGCATGAATGTTAAACGTTCAACAGCAAACGAGTCGCAGAAGATTAATCTTGGTTATGCTGGTATAATGATTCTCGCGAACGAAACATGCTTTTGCTTTTTAAATTGAAGATTTGACATTTTACATTGTATTCCAAATACAGGCATTATTTTGGTTGGTGAAATATCATTGTCAGCTTTGACCTTAGCGGATGAAATGTCAATTTCGTAACCGGGCTCGGCTGGCGACCCATCGAACATTGTCGGATTACGCTTATGGACCATTTGTATGGGATCTGCTACGCTTAATGATTTCGTTCGTTCCCCGCTTAGGCAACTCTATTTCGAGACGAAGGTAATAACTTTTTATTGGGCTCGTGCTATTGTCAGTTCAAATAGGAGAAAAGTTTCGGAAGTACTGTTACAACGGTCCTTTTTTTGACAAAACGGGTTATTTAACCCCAATTTTATGTGAACGAGGAATTCAATAATGCTACACGTATCATTGGTATGAGACCGTATGAAAAGAACTTATTTTTTAAGTAATTGTTGCGTTGTATCAAATAAACAATCAGGGTATTTTCTCAATAAAACATGTGATAATGTTTTGTAAATCTAAAAAGCATTATTGCTACATGGAGTCGTGAATTTGCTTAGCAGTTTTTATTATAGAAATAATATTAGATTAACTATATTATCAATTTTATTCTCTGCGACTATCTTTACATATTCTTCTTGTTATCTTAACAGCAACCGGCAACGAATACACTTAGTTTCTTATCAGACTTGTAACGGTCACTTTGCTTAACAATGTTGAGTGAATTAAAATTTGAAGCTTTCTAAGGGCTTCTCAGTAACGCCTTCTCACCGTTTATTTTCCTCATGCCGGCCCTAGACCTTCACTGCACCGCCAAAATCCTGCCCTCAGCCGGTCGCAGTAATAACAAAACACACACAGATGCACCACTTTCATGTATTCCACTATAAACGAATGCATTCAATATGGCCGATACGGGTAAGTAGAGAAACAACACAAGTTAGACAGGTACACTTATATTAATGTTGATAAGAAAGAAAACACATCAAACAGTTTATCACGAAACGATCTACACCCACGCAAGCATGTTGCGACGCGCGTCAACGCCGCGTGACTGCAGGCGTGCCGGCGTTTGACACTTTGGCGCTGTTCGGCGTGGTCACTTAACGAACTAACTTGTAGTGGCCGGTGCCACCAAGAGATGGCGCTGTGACAGATATTTTACCTTGTTTACACGGTATACTGCACTTTGAATGATTAAATACTTGCAGACTTTACCGGTATTGTACAAAATACGTGTACATAATAACGGAAATAATATTTTCATGTAACTTAACATAACATTTATTTCTCCTAAAACCAGAATTCCCCAATCATTTAAAAGTAAGGGAAATTCATCATTTTACGTATTTGAATGTATTTTATTTATAAGTGGTAACTAAAACTCACCTTAAAAACACGCGGTGCTTCAGTATGGCGAAGTTATTTCAGCAACAAATAAGCATAAATAGAAAAACACCACTTCACTTTTCTAATTTTTGTAGCAGGCAAAAACAATATAGACGCATTCAATTAAAAACGAGATCAGGAGAAGCCGGCTCAATAGACTAAAAAACACTAAGAAAGGTTTATTATGTCGTGAAAATTCAATGTGTCGGGTTTTTCATCATACATAGCGGTTGTGAGAGCACGTTTTGATCCGGTTCACGCTGAATAGCCCGATAACACTATCCATCACCCCATTATCTACGCGACGTGAAGTTAGCAGCGAAAGCGCACGTCAAAATATACCATAAATAAAACCGTATGGCTGCGGGGCGCGCACCCCATCCCCCGCCCTTCGATCGAGGATAGCCGGCGTCAACGGGAGCGGAAATCCGTATCAAAATTAAACTTTAAAAAGTCCGAATGACTTAAACCTTTACGTCCAACGTAAGCGTACGGTAACGTACAAATATCGTTTTATACTATAGCTTCACAGCCGGCAAGGCGTCTTTCGAACCGAGGGGGCGGCGCACGTATAAACCCGTATTACAATACGTTAAATCGCCTGCAGCCCTCGCCAACTGCAGTCGCATAGCGGGAACTTTCAGGCGACATCTCGAGTACTCTTGTCCTACACACAGCCAATTAACTTGAACTTTAATGACGCTTTTCTGTTTGAGAGTAAGGGTGCTTCTCAGGTCTCATAAGGGCGTTGCGCCTATTTTAGCTTTAGGAAAATAATGTTGCGAGTAAGACTTAGCGAATCCTGACAATTCATGTTACGAAACTAATATTTTCCTATGAATATATAGTAACTTAGAAAAAGAAGTAATTTAGTGTATAAAACAACTTAAAGTAAAAACAGAGCAGTCTTTTGAACATAGGGATCAGATGCGACGCAAAGAAAAAGAGAGCGACAATTTTTCCGGTTCATATCTTTCCGTACATTTCATTACTTCCGCTATGTATGGTTGAGGTTCGGTAAGCGTCGGTCCGATTCGGCTACGCTCGGGGCTCCGTCGGTCAATTCCGTCACGCTAATCGATACCCGTCAGGCATGCTACCAACATGCTACGTTAAAGCGTAGAATAGATACTACGCGAGTCTACAACTTTGTAGCTTACGCTACAATTATTAACCGGGTGAATTGAAAAGTCGGCAAACTTGACTCGACAACGGGAAGTGAATACTATTTGTTTTGTCTACGACAGTTCTACACAACTTAATTGTATCACTGCTCAGTTTGCGACATGGTTAAGGACTTAGTTGATTTACAAAGACGGCAAATGGAACAGACAATAGAGTTCACTTCCAAAGTGGATATACTAAGTTTCAGATAGTATTAAGTTTTAGATTGACTATAATGCCACGTACAGTTTATACGAAAATTTTAACGCAAACAAATTTATACTAATATTGATGGAGTTATTATAACTAAGAAGTTGATTCAGAAACAAAAAAAGAATTTCAAATTTATATAGTGAGCATTTTCAATGTTGGTCTATTTATCTTTTGTTTATTTAATTATAAATGTATCAGGTTTACTCATAGCCATACTTTAGTCTAATTTCAATAAAATAAGTGACCATATTAACGTATAAACGCGTTTTTAAAACAATTGCAACGCAGAGCGATTAAGGCTCGAAGCGAATATTTCAGACTCTCGGATTGCCAATCAACTACAGTGAACTTGAAATTAACGAATGCTCATATGGATTATGATTAAAAAAATATTGATAGAACATGCGCATGCCGCCGTGGGGGAAGTTCCACCCCTATGTTACTTACTGATTTTCAAGATCTTGCTGATATCTTCTGATCAATAGACTCTGCAGTCTAGTAAGTTCTATCAAGGCGTTATCACCAGTAAAATACCTTTCTTTTCCATTAACTATCGGCAGGCTAGGATTTGACGTAGGGAAGGCAAACTGAGACTTCGGAAACTTGTCGGACACCAGCATCGGAAGGCACCAAAAGCAAAGTCACGTGACTTTGCTTTCGACGTGTTTTTTAATGTTTATTTTAGTTTACAGTTACATGAAGGCGATCTTTGTTTCTTTTTTTCCCCGACTTAAATGCTTGGAAACTTTCATAAACTCTGAAAATAAGAGAGGAGATATCGAGCTTCTGTCCCAGTCTGACTATTGGCTTTTGATACGATTTACCCTAAATTCCACTTATTATAATCCATTATTAGCCCCTTCATTGCAAATGCAAAATGTTGTCCTAAAAATGTATGTTCCTCCACGAAATTCATAGTTTTTGTCGTATTCGACATAACTAAATAACTTGCCTTCCTGAAAAAGGAGCATGCAAGCCATCTGTTTAAAATTGTTGTCGGACTAATTCGGAGCTTCTCCTGTAAATATTTCTCCATTGCCAAACTCTTCACATTAGAAAACAGATGCACGAAACAATATTCCTTCTTTCAGGATTATATAATAGGTCACGGCAAACGTATTTTCGTATTTTTCAAACAAAGGAAAATATTTGTTTGAGGTATATTTTTTTTTATTTATTTAAAATAATTATATATGTGCCGTTTTGATTGATGACTTGTTGCCATCTTGTGGGTGCCATCTATAGGATAGGATAGGATTTGCGTTTTTATAATTAAGTATGAATTTCTTAGAGACATTTTGAAAAGTATTCAGAACAGTTAAACATGATTTAATTTCGCTAGCCCGCATCGTTGGACGTCGAGTTAGGCTAGTTCTACCCAGTAGATCTTCCTTTGACTCAAACGAAACGTTTAATTCGAGCGTCTTAATAATAATAACTGCCAAGGAGTGAAATGCCTTGCCTGGTTCTGTTTCCCGATAATATAATCTGATAGTCTTCAAAACTGGAGTAAGTAGGCTCATTCTAGGAAAATACGTTACAGCTCAGGCAACGTCATGTGATGAGCTCATAACGTTAGATGAGACTGAACTTAACACCATCATGTATTGTATTGTGTGATTGAAAGGTGCTAGAACTCTTTGCGGTAGACTCCGGAAATACCACCTTTTACTGCCTAATAACAGCACTGGTATGCATCGTTGTAACAAAACGGTGTTTTCAGGGAGACACTTCAGGAAGATACTTATCCAAGGCTTTTTAACTTAGTCCTCAAAGGCCACAACGTATCTGTAGCTAACCTCAGGTAAAACTTTCATCTTATCTGGGATTGTTTACTTAATGCCCGTGAGTGGCAACGCCTCACGTACCAACAGGAGAACTGCATGCTGGTTTGCAACTCCCATATTATAAAATTATCATTTCAATAGTATACATAGGTACTATTAGACGGACCCACTAGAATTATAATTAGTGTGCTGATTTGTCGTAAATGACTTTCACCACATTTATTTATTAAAAGTAAAGGACTTTTTGATCATTGATTTATTGCGGTTTCTCCACAGACAACCCAACCTCGAGACATGTCATCTTGACGATTCTTTAAGTAAATCATTCTGTAAATTTAAGAAAAAC